>VXBJ01000274.1:432672-454406 GCA_013400055.1 Nycticryphes semicollaris
CTTCACTCTGGGGGGGGGGAGGGAAATAAAGAAAAAAAGTGATTTAAAAAAATAATTTAAACTGTCCTCTCTTTGTCCCAGCTACAGGGAGCAGTCAAGAGTTCATTTTGTACAGCGGGAGGTGGTCAGGCATGACTGAGCTTCACCCTTCTCCTCAATCTGCTCCAGTGCCTTATTTCCCCTGGCTTGAGAAAACCTGACCCCTGCGTGCTCACAGCTGAGTGGCTCAGGAAGTGCTGCCAAGGAAGCTGTGGGTTTTTTACATCGGGCTGAATATACAGAGGAGGAAGAACAATCGAAGTCGGGTGCTTCTGTTTTCCCATAAGGTAAATTCACCAAGGTCAGCCCCATCATGCTGGCCTTGCAGTAAACCTAAACTGCCTGATCTTCACCATTATTATCCTCAGGGACGGCGCAAACTTGCTGTAATGAGTAAAGATGATTTGGAGTCATCATTATGTCAAACTGCTTTTCCTTTTGTTGTTCTGAGACCCAGAAAGACCATCAGAAAATTTCAGAAATGCTGCCTGTGACCTGACACCCCAGTCACCCATTTCCCACACACTGCCCCGAGCATCGGGCTTCAAAGACCACTGTTTGAACATCTTTTCACAACAGCAGCAACAGACCCCTCCACAACCCATTTTCTAGAGCTCTCCTTCTCACTTCAACCCTCCACAACATTCTGAGCAGTTACTGCAACTGCCTGTCTTGAGCTTGNAAATATATCACCACAACCTGGAGAATCTCGTTTCTTGCCTCCCCAACACGACTAGAGAAACCAGCCAGAGCTGTCTGGCATCAGGCAGCAAATTGAGTGTTGTAATGAAAGATCTGTGTTGATCCTACCACACTTATTCCAAATGAAGTTCCCATTTCAGGTGTGAACTCTTAATCTTTCAAGCCACTGACACTTCTGCACATAAACCCAAGTGCCCATTGGTACTCCTACTTCTGTAAAGTGTATGGCCCACATCTACAGCACTAGAACTCAGCAGGATGATGCTCTGAGTCGGCAGCATCTCAGAATCCTCTAACACCTCTTTCCCCAGGACTCCTCAAGCATAGATCAGCACATCCCTCCCGCTCCCGTGCGCTGGTGGCTGACAACCTCAGTGGGCCCTGAAGTCTCTCATTCACACCTGTGACTTACCTCACAAAAATTTTCTCCATTTCCTCCAATCTGTACACTTCCTTCACTCTGGGGGGGGGNTCAAGAGTTCATTTTGTACAGCGGGAGGTGGTCAGGCATGACTGAGCTTCACCCTTCTCCTCAATCTGCTCCAGTGCCTTATTTCCCCTGGCTTGAGAAAACCTGACCCCTGCGTGCTCACAGCTGAGTGGCTCAGGAAGTGCTGCCAAGGAAGCTGTGGGTTTTTTACATCGGGCTGAATATACAGAGGAGGAAGAACAATCGAAGTCGGGTGCTTCTGTTTTCCCATAAGGTAAATTCACCAAGGTCAGCCCCATCATGCTGGCCTTGCAGTAAACCTAAACTGCCTGATCTTCACCATTATTATCCTCAGGGACGGCGCAAACTTGCTGTAATGAGTAAAGATGATTTGGAGTCATCATTATGTCAAACTGCTTTTCCTTTTGTTGTTCTGAGACCCAGAAAGACCATCAGAAAATTTCAGAAATGCTGCCTGTGACCTGACACCCCAGTCACCCATTTCCCACACACTGCCCCGAGCATCGGGCTTCAAAGACCACTGTTTGAACATCTTTTCACAACAGCAGCAACAGACCCCTCCACAACCCATTTTCTAGAGCTCTCCTTCTCACTTCAACCCTCCACAACATTCTGAGCAGTTACTGCAACTGCCTGTCTTGAGCTTGATTAGGAACTCACTCATTATCTTTCATTAAGCCACCAAAGAGAACATCCTCTTTCCCTTTCTTCAGCTTCTCTCACATTATCATGGCACTTCTAGCTTCTGAAACAGAAGCTGTTTTCTCCACAATACCTATCTGATACCCAGCACAATGATACTTTTATGCTTCACCGCAGCAGAATTAATGAAATGGAAGGTCAGGAGGCAACCAAAACTGAAGGAAATCCGTCAGGAACTTACTTGGAATTGTAACTAAAGCTGCCTTCTCCAGCCAACCATTTGGAGGCTGTAAATGCTGGTCAGCACTTCATTTACTCTAGTAACAGCATCTCTGTATCGCTGCTGACCCTTTAGGCCACACAAGGACACAGAAACCTTTGCAATGATTAAGGTAACTGGGCACTAGACCTGCTATAGCACATATTTGAAATCAGCACCAGACAATCCAACTATGATGAAAACATGACTGATACATGAAAGGAGCGGACAACTTCTCCACTAACAATCTCTTCTTAGATATTTAAAGGGCTTTTAGCCTATCTCCACTGAGCATGACAGAACTATTAATTTCAGCATGAAATTTAACTCTCCTTCAGCTCCTATCTTCATCCTCCAGTGCACTGAAGCCAAAGCATGCGAGGGAAGGAGTCGCCACTCACCGGATAGGGTTCATATCTGGCCGGCTAGGTTTAGAAACAGCTTTGACAAACTTCTCTGCCAGCTGAATCCTGCATGAAAAAGGAAAGAGAATCCAGGAACTTAGTGAAATCTTTGGCACAGCAGGTAGGTAGGTAACAGTTTCAGGAGAGTACCTGATTAGATACTTCAATACATGCACACCACCTCCACTGCTAGCCAAACTTTTTTCACCCTGCTCTCCCAGTTCACCGTCCAGTGATACTGGCTATTATCCATTAGAAATGGGTCTCCATAGCTTCCTCTACAAGCCCACATGGTGCTGAACACATTGATGTATCAGCAGGAAAGTTAGACTAGTACAGACAGCGTGTCCCTGAGGAAGGGAATAGAAGGGCTCATTCCTTTTCCCTCCGTCAGTTACCAGCTGTGGTTATTCATATTCCCAGGATGCTCCGTTTACTCAGACTGTGCCTTGGCTCACCCCAGACTAAGAAAGAAGCTAGATCTGCCCTCCTTCACACAGAAGGTAGGGTTGGAAAAGGCTATACACAGTTCACTTCAGAGCAGGTTCATTCACAGTTCGTCTTTACAGCAGTGTTTCAGGTGAATGCCCTTGTCTCCCTGTGCTCAGCATTCTGCTGCTCGTGTGAGCTTTGTTTCCAGCCGCTCATACCCATGTACAGGAAGCTCCTCCAGATCCTACATACCTCTGGTTGAAATGCTGCTTTCGAACATCATTGCCATTCAGCACCAAGACATCAAGGATATGTATGGCACTGATTTTTCGCTGGGCTTTCCCCTAGGGAGGGTAATACAGAGACTTACTACTCAGACTGGTGTTATTTCAGCTTTGATGTATAGCTTGTTTTTTGACAGGACATCATTCTCTTCCAGCAAGAAAGCACCTTTCCAGATATTAAAAGCACACAAATTCCCTGCTGCCCAATGTACAGTAACATGCCACCGTCCTATAATTGCTGTATTTTAACTACACAGTTCTGTCTCAGGGGAGGGAGAGAGGGCTGCCCTCACCAGCTCTCCGAGCCTGATCAGGTACCACAGCACAAAGAAGCCCAGTGCACTACAGCATCCTCATCTGAGGTGCCAGAGGACAGGCAGGCTCCCAGAAAGCGATACCTCACACCATGAATATACCAGGAGAATCTTTTCCCCAATGCCTGCAATCACTACTGAGCAGTTATGTACCCAAAGAGCCACAGAATACATGAAGACATTGCCAGCATGACATCTGCTGCTGCATACAGGGCAAGAGCAGCGTGTCAAAGTCCAAAGTGTTTTCAAAATAATGTTAAAAACTCCTATCTCTAGCCCTGGACAGAAAGAAGGAACTTAATCCAAAATAGTTTCTCTAAAGATCACATGCAAAGAAACTTGCACCTGGCACAGATGGGAACATTTATTCTGCAGTAGAAATCTGCAGTGTTCTGCAGAAACTGCTCGTTATATTTGCAGCCACTTGCTAAGGGACAATAATGGCCTCCTACCTCTCCTTTCAGCTCATGAACAATCTCCACGGAGAGAAGGGTATCACGCGGCAGCTCAGTTTTCAAATCCAGCTTTGTCCAGCGGTCTGACTGGCGACCATCCCAGGTGTAGATCTGTGATTTCTGTGTGTAGAAAACAGGGTCAGATTCAGCCAAAGCTTCATAAGGCCAGGGTGGAGGGAAGACCTCTGACTAACAGTAGAGCAGCCCTCAGAGAATCTTTTTGTCCTAGGCTGTCACAGACAGTCTGTTTGTCAGAAGTTTTAAGGAAGAACCTTAATCTCTACAGCAAAAGAACAAAAACACTGATTCTAATGTGCCAGTGACTTTTCATACCTGCACAAAGCACCAGAAATAGTACAGCTTTAAAAGGACAGCGAAGATAATTAGAGACACTAGTAAGAGTGCAGGTCTCTGAGTAGGCTGCAATTACAAAACCAGGGTTAATGAGTGTGAAAAGCAGTGAAGTCAGGAGAAAGAAACATGAAATGAATAGCAGTCTCAGGGACTGCTGATGGGGATCCTTTCTGGCTTTTGAGGAAACGATGGGATGAAACCACAAGGCAGAATAGTAGCATTGAAATGAACCAGCAAAACTCCCAGACTGTTCTGAGCACTTACCCCTAGCCCCAAGAGGAACTTCTGCTCACTTCCAGACACCATACACCGGTAGTCTAACACTTGGCGAATTTTCTCCAGCGTACTGGAATTCAGAGGAGTGGGTTTGTAACTGAAGGTATCAATGTCTGTGCCCTAAGCAGCCAAGTATGGAAAAAGCAAATTAGGCACAATACATCAATAGATAGATAAATGCAACTTCTCCATGAAACGGTAATCCAGGACTAGCTTCTTCACCTCTTAATTCCTACGGGAAAAAAGCTCTATTTGTATGAAAGAACAAGCTTCTGAGTAAGGTCTCACCTGGATCAGCTCAAAGAACTTGGACTTGGGATCTGAAGATGAAGGAGCAACACGAGCCTGATCAGGAATCTGAAAACAAATCCAAATGATCAATAATGTGTGTTATTCTTGAGCACTTTCATAGGAACCTTTCTAGTTTTGATACATGACAGAACATCCTGCCCCCTGAAGAAACTTCTCTGGCTTTTGGGAATGCAGTCACTGCAGAGGGCATCTGGCAAATAAAAGGTCTCACATTTTGCAAATTGAATGTAGGTATATCACATCTCACAGGATACAATAAGCAACTTCAGAAAGTTTCAGGCTAAATCCTTGATTTCACACGTTTCAGTGACATACTGTTTTATCAAAGACAAACCATTAACCTGTGAAACTGACTGCCTTATCCATGGCCACACTGCAGTCAAAAGCTCAGGAAAGAGAAATGGCAGACTCTTATAAAACAACCTTTAGAGAGCTCTGCTGCTTGGGAACTAGGTGCTGAGTTCACTCTCTATGACAAAATATTCTCAACTGCAGCAAAGAAGCCTGCTCAGTTAAGCCATACACTTCATTAATCAGAAACATCCTGTTTGCTTACATAAACAGCTTGAAATGGTCTCTGACTTTTCTACAAGACAGTGTATTAAACCTCTGGCTATAAAGCCCTATCTGTACTGCAGCTCCATTCTTGTGTCACCACAACAAGGGCATCTTCAGAACCTCCCTGCTTGGCAGCTACTTACCCCCCATAGCTGGAGACACTCCTTTCGGATTTCAGCCTGCCGTGGCTCAATCAATGTCCTAGAGAAAGAGAGCAGACTGTTAAGATGGTGAAACCTCCTTGCTCTTGTAACATTGCTTATTCCAGCCTGTAATACTTGCATCTTTAAGTGTCTGGCTTCGGATGACAAACACAGTCTCCCTCAAGAGGTTACACAAAACAGGATGCTGCCTTCCCTCCTCACCCCTCCACCCATCTCCAGTCCCTCCATTCAGCTTTGTTTGATGGTCTGCACTACTCCATACCACGAAAGTATCGCTGGGCATCAGTATTTTCAAGAAGTTATGTATTAGCATGAACTTATGGTAATCTCCAAGAGCTGGATGCATAGACCTGTTTACAAATAGCAATGAAGACCCGCTGAAGGCCACACAAAAACCAGTGTCAGTGTTAGAATTAACTCTTCTATAATTCTTGGCTACCAAAACTTACTCAACATTCTACAAGTGTCATTCAGAGAGAATACATAGAAGTGAAGAGCTATGAACCACATCCAGCTTGGATGGCTACTTTAGAATTGAACATACCAGCTAGGAGTTACTTTTCTGCTTACATTCCTGCTAAGAAGGCAGCACACTTACAGGAATCAGAAATCATGCAATGCATGGAAGGAAGCCTTGTCAACAAGGGGGATAATAGATCATCAACTTTCAGGACCCCTCCAGCCACCCACACATTTCTGCAGATAACTTGGGCTGAGATACAAACAAAGCTACGTAAAAGCACTATTCACTTTCCTGGCTCCAAAGGCCAAGCCAAGTACCAGCTCAAATCAAGAACACAATGAAGAAGTGCTAAGCAATTTATTTACAGTAGGTTAAGTCAGTCCCCACCAAAAGCCAGAGGAATATACTCACGTGTCTTGAACAAAGGCACGAATTTTGGCTAATGCCTTTATCTGAACTTTGCAGTGGCTGAAATAGAGGACAAGCTTCAGTCAGTAAGCAAGTTAATCACCACCAAGATTGTTCTGCTGTTCAAAACAAGGAAGGGTGCTGGTACAACAGGAGGAAGCCAGTCTGATCCTCGGAGCAGTGATGGATCATTGCCAACATGATTCAAAGTGCCGAGAAGACCATTGGAAAGAACAGGCAATAGCCTCCTTTCCTTTCTACACAATACTCAGAGGCCAAACAGTTACTAATAGTATACAGCATTTCACTCTACACAGGGTCCCTCTGCTCTGCAAATCCTCTCAGGGAGCAAAAACAGAGCACTGTAGCAGCATCAGCAAGTACCTCCACGAGTGCAAGAAGCTACCAGCTGAGAGCCATATCGGTTAACCTGCCTAGAGCCAGCACCCCTCATTGCCCATGGGCACTCACCTTTCATTGGACTGGACAATGTAATCGTAGAAATCCTGGTCGCCTTTGATCACACTCAACGGAACAACAGAATTCACATCCATATCGGTGTTGCGCAGCTGGTTGAGTCTGATGTTTACCATGAAGAGATAGTCCCGCACGTCATCAATACCTAACTTTAATCCTTTGCATATCACATACCTGCAGAGCAAAGTAGAGAGATCGTGTAGGTTCAGCTCTTCCACAAAGCCAACTTCCCTGCCACGCTTTCGTTACCAGGACAGTTTCCCAAATCCCAGGAAGGTACAATCTCACCTATCACAAAGTCATTATACATTTTCTACGCTCGGGAAAGACTTGAAAACTCAACCCTACTGAAAAAAAAAAACACAGATCTCGCTCAAGTAATAAATTAATTCTGCTAAACTTCAAAGGTACAACGGTAACACACATAATGTGCTCTAGGCTTCATTGGAACCATAGCCATTTCATGCAAAACAGAATTTGTTATATATTTCATTTCAGTGCTTTCTCTCCAGAAGTGTAATTTGGCAAATATCTTCTTTACAAATCATAATTTGCTAAGCATCTAAACTGCTTCCTCCTCCAAGTCGGTTGCAAATCGAGGGAGGTCACAGGACTTCCACTGTCCTTACCCAAATCCACGTATCACTGTACTTAGAGGAAAGGGTTCCTTCAGTGTCCCCTCATACTCAGAAATCTTACCTCTCTGAGTTAGCAGGGCGACTTGTCACAGGTTTAAAGATGCACACCCGCTCAAAGCAACAATACAGCAGATAAACAAGTCCCACACTGAATGGAGTAAACAGGTCAAAGGTTTTGCAGACAAAATGTCCTCCTGGAAAAAAAAAGAGAGGAAGCACACTGATACCAGCAGATTATAAGGAAACGAGATACCAGGCACCTCAATAACTTTCTCCTCTGCAGAACTTTTAAGAGCATTTCTGTACAATTAAACAGCATCTAAAATACATTCATGAAGCGGGCCACTGGGGCTCCATGAACCATCTTCCCTGTATCTCTGCAAAGATAATAGCACTTCCCCAACCAGGATCAAATCAGTATGCATTCTGTCTCACAAGGAAACTTCTATCTATCCCCCATTCTCCCCTTCCAGGCCCAAACTGTGCCCTGTGGCATGGCAGCATGCTACGCAAAGGCCTCTACAGAAGAGAAGCTTTGCTACGTGCAACAAGAAGCCTCAGGCTGGAGGAGAAAACTAACAGATGTTACTCAAACAGAGTAACTCACTATCTAGAAAGAAAAAAAGTCTATGTCACCCCTTGCCTCCAAACAGGATTCCGAATTTCCCCAAGCACAAACCAGTCAGTCTTACAGAGCTATTATCTACCCAGGCAGGAAAGACTTAAAGAAGGTTGCTCCTTTTACTGTATCACATTTGAGACTAAGCAGATCATTGCCTCAGGTACTTCTAAACATAGGGCACAAGATAACTGATAACGTAATGAAGGGCTTTGTCTTATGCATCTGTGTCAAAAGCTAACTAAAACTCAGCAAAATAGAGGAGCCATCAAAACTAGATAGAGGTGTAATGTCCATCACTTGGCAACAATGAGGTACAGCTAAGGCACCGTGAGGCATCACCTTATTCTGATCACAGAGATGGCAGATCTAAAGGAGAAAAGCCAAAAGTTAGAGGGAAGGATGGACTGGATAAGCACCACTCTGTTCCAACAAGCCTGCCAGAATATTCAGGAAGTGGTTGGTCCAGGTAGTGCCATAAAACACAGATATACCATCCAGTTATCTCACTAGTGACCTTAGCACAAGACAGCTACATAACATAACACATTGCACGAGCTTTCAACCTAATGCATTTTTCTTCACGCTTTTAATTAAAAGCAAAATAGACACAGATAATCTGATTTTTCTGCCCCAGTTCTCTTAGGTTTGTGACAATCATCTCAGGAAATATGCATACATGCTCAATTCTGTGCAGCTAAGCCTCGCTGCAGAGCGGACTTTGCAGGACCTCCTTAACAGTTGTAGGTCACCCTTCTGCAATGCCACCCACACCTCTGAGAAGGAGGAACAAGAGAACTGGATAAAACATACCTGTCCGGACAATAGACAGCGCTGTAAGGAACTGGCAAAGCATGAGCTGTTTGCTTAGGATTTCTTGCAGATTCTCCTGACCTTCCACTGAGAAACCCTGCAAATCACACAGTATATGATTAGTATCTCTACAAATCTGTTGGTTAAGCAAAGGATTCTGTACAGCTAAATCACGCAACCATGATGATTCCTGGCTTTTTAAGACAGAAATCACGGCCACCAGGAATTTAAGGCAAGCATTGAAGAATTTCACTTTCTAACTATGGACACATGTCAAACATCCTGCTACATTCAGACTGAGGTATCGGTTTTGGTCATTAGCTCAAGAAGAAAAATGGACCAACCCCATCAGCCATTAAGAAATGCACTCCCTTGTGATCAGTATTGTCCAAGACAAAATTCCGGAAAGCAGTAATGTTCTCTGGGCGAGTGATGTCTCCATCTCCATCAATCCCTCCCTCTCCTAAGGGGAAAAGAGGAGAGAATTAGTAACATGTTTGCAAGTACAGACAAAAGATCAGCACACGCAGGTGATCTATTATATTCAATAAATATTTAGTCAGAAATTACAGATCTTGACAGGCAAATAAGCAATAACACATTCCCTTGTTCGCAACCAAAGATGCTTGTTAATTTAGGAAAATTATTCAGATTGTATGGTCAGGGCTCAACAAAGCCATATAATAACCATGCTCAAATTATGAGTTGCACATTACCTTCAGCAAAACACAAGTAATTCCCTGCCCTCCCCCAAGGATTACACGATGACATAATATTGCACAGATCATTTGTACAAGCATGCTATTCCAGACATGACAAAATTACTTCCATTGTGCATTGACAACCTTCTACTAAGAATTCAAATCATACCAAAGAAATGCAGTACTCCGTTTCCAAACACAACATGATCTGGAATTTAAAAAGCAACCCCCCCCCCAAAAAAGCCCAACCCTGCCAACGAGTTTATAAAATGAGTAAGGAAAAGGAAATAGGGTTTGTGTGTGAATGTTCATGTAATATTTCCATATGGCCCTTTTTAAAAAGAGGTACATTGTCCCCCGGGTGCGTGTTTTAGAAAGCTAATCAAAGGTGTATTCTAGAGCTCACCAATTCTGACTTTGAAGAAGACTGAACTTCTGTTTGTTATTAGTCCCTATAAATCTTCTACAACTACAGCTTCTATTAACTGAACTGGAGGACTAGAAAGCAGCAGAGATCAGGATGCATGATAGTGCTTTGATAACTAAATTCCTCATCAATCATCCTGTCAGTAAGTGAAGTGATGCTAAAATTTGTTACCGGTCCTCACAACACAAATATCACAGCAGTCTAGTTCCTTCCCATCACTGGAAAAGAATTTGTACACATCTCACTAGACTTTATAGCGTAACAGACAGAAAGGGATCAAGAAAATGCATCAAAGTCACTGAGCTATTCATTTCTCCAGGCACCTCCCATCTCTCCGTAAGAACACCAGTTTGCAGTGAGTTATGAAGATCCAAATGCTGCAGCCCTTAGAACAATGTGTTTATCTGCCTTACTGCCCTTGCCATGAACCTTCTCTTTAACAGATCTAATCCTGAACCGCTAACCATTCTCTGAGTGTTCATGGTCAGGTGTCAAAAGCAGTAGTCAACAACAGTCAGTGGTGGAGGGGAAAAAACCAAACAGCAAAGAACAGCAATGGAAAAGCAAACCCTCTTTTCTACACTACAGTCAAACTTGAGTTTCCTACAGTCAGAAATAAGAAGCAGGGATACTAGCTATCCTTCTATTTCCCTTCCTATTTCTAAAGGCTATGCAGACAGAGGGCTCAAACATAGCAGCAAGCTTAACATTACAGGTTTGTAACATGGTTTGTTACCACCCAATGAGGTGAGAATGCAATTGCCTGTGTGAGCCTCCTTAGTCTGTTGCAAAGCAAGGTAAAACACGTTGGATTACACCCTTTTGGATTAAGAAGCTCATTTAGTCACAGATACAGCTGCTAGTCCAAATCCATTTTATTTATTTTTGTTGAGCCCACAATCAATTATCAAAACAGAGCTATGGAGGTCTGATATAGAAGCATACTGCCAGTCAGGCAAGTAAGGTTTCTGGCTCTGGCTCTGCTAACAGATCTTTGGGCAAGCCACGGGTCTGGAGCACCTCCCCCCCTGCGAGGACAGGCCAAGAGAGCTGAGGTTGTTCAGGCTGGAGAAGAGAAAGCTCTGGGGAGACCTTATAGCAGCCTTCCAAGTACCTACAGGAAAAACGGGGAGGGATTCTTCATTAGGGAGTGTAGCAAGAGGATGAGGCGTAACAGTTTTAAGCTGAAAGAGGGTAGATTTAGATCAGATATTAGGAAGGAATTCATTACTGTGAGCGTGGTGAGACACTGGAACAGGTTGCCCAGAGAAGCTCTGGATGTCCCTTCCCTGGAAGTGTTCAAGGCCAGGCTGGATGGGGCTTTGAGTAACCTGCTCTAGTGGGAAGTGTGCCTGCCCATGGCAGGGATGTTGGAACTAGATGATTTTTAAGGTCACTTCCAACCATTCTAAGTCATCTCACTCTTTGTGTTTCAGGATGACATCAGTGAAGTGGGAAAAATATTGTCAAGCAATCTTAAAGGACTCTACAATTTTCAGATAAGCAAAGCACTCAAGTATCAACTACTACAATGGGACACACATTCCCAGAGCAGACTGGAAATAAGTGCAGAAACGTGACTTGATATGCAAGCTCACCAATCTCAACCCCTTTCTCAGATAACAGCCCCCATCTACCTTGCAGAATAGTTCACTATAAACAGGGTTCTCTTAGATCCCACACTGGTATCAATACCTGCCCTGCTCCGGATACAGAGACTGCAGCGTAAGCAAAATCATCTGGTAACACTCAGTGCAGACACTACATACCGTAATAAGGTTCAAAGAGCTCACTGGAAGCAGAATAGAAGTCCTCTAGTTTAAAATCGTTTGGTCCTTTCAAGGTCATGCCAAATCCTTTCGCGTGCCACTTCCGCCTCCACAAGACGTACTCAGAGAAGCCTCCGGGACCAGCACACACATCAGCAAAGTAGAGCAGCTCTGCATCTCTCTCCTTTACCAAGGGCCTCTGCAAAAGGAAAACTGAGGAAATTCTACTGACCCAGTAACAGATCCCATCAGTCAAAAGAAATACACCACAAACCCCACTACTCCATCAGAGAAGTCTCTTTCAAGCACCTGGCTTCCCAGCTAGTGTCCTAAGGATTCTCCTTTCTCCCCACCTTCCCCATTCTCTGAGAAAGCACTGTTGTTTGAAAGTTAACTAGAGGCCCTCACCCCGTGGAAATCCTTAGGGTTTGTAAACATGTAGTCAAACACATGGTCCATATTTGCCATCTTCATTGCAGCCCTGTGAAAACATAAATAGGGACCTATTAAGTTTCAACCTTGGCTCCCAAGGCTGCAAGTGGGCATAAATGGCAAAGGGGCTACATTGCCACAAGTTCTGCAAACCTGTTCAGGAAGAAAACACCACGGATCATCTCATAGGGGTTAGACCTTGTTCGAGCTCGACGCATTTCTTCTCCATCCAGCTCATCAAATACACTCTGCACAAACAGAAACAAAATTGAGCTGGACCCAGCAAGGCTTGAAGGATAGGCAGGCATGAGCATTTCCTATCCTCACGCTTCTCTCTCCTTAGTAAACTCTGTGCAGGGTTTCAACACAGAATCTTTTTCTGTTGTCACATCATGATGCTCGCTCCTCTTCTAAGCCACCCCAGTTCTTTAGCAAATTTAGTAACACTGAAAAATTCTGAGCCTGATAATGTGGTCAGCCACCTCAAATGCAGGCCCAGCCTAAGGTATTTCTCTCACACATATACAGACACTCACACTCTGCTTCAATTTACAAGGGCGTGATAAGATCTAGAAGGGAAGATGGAACACAGAAGAAAAGAAAGGGAGCTTATTTCCTTAGCTTATTCAAATATTCAGCCTTTTGGTTGGACTAAGAAAGACAGACTGTTTTCATTCATCTCTTTGAAGGCTGAAGTGCAGAAGAGGTCGCTGAACGGACAGCAACAACCAGGATGTGAGGTCGTACCAGTGACACGGGGGTGAAAGAGAACGTTCTGAGCTCTTGCCCATCACCTAAGTAAACTGCTCAATCCTCTTCATTAGTTATTTCACTTGCTTCCCCAAAACTTCCGTTCCTCTCTGAAGAGGGGAACTCACCTTGCACTGCAGGACATTACGTAAAAGCTCTTCCTTACAGAACTCTGTTTCATCTTCAATCACCATCTTCCTCTGAAACAGGACAAGAACACAGATATCAATTAGCAAACATGGCATTGGTCATTTCAGAACGCAACACGTACCAGTAACGGATGGAGGTTGCCCACCACATACTAGGCTGTATTAGCAAAAACGTAACCAGTAGGCTGAGGAATTATTTTCCCCTGTTAGCCATCTTGAGAGCACATGTGGAATACTGGACCCAGTTTAGCACTCCCCAGTACAAACCATCCATACTGAAGCAAGGCCGGCATGAAGGCCACCTAGATGACAAGGCTGCAGAAGCTCCTGGTGTATGAGAGACTGAGATACAGTTTGTTCAGAAAGGAAAGAGGGAGATCCTATTCCTGTCTATAAGCACTTAATGGCAGAAAACAGAGAAGGTTGATCGAGGCTATTGGGGATGGACAGCAATAGGAAATGAAGCAACGGACACAAGCTCCAACAGAAAAAAGTGCTAATGAGCCACACAGAAATTTTCTGTGTCGACTGGTTGTATCAAACACTGAAACAGGTTGTGAAATTTCCATTCTTGGAGATAGTCAAAACTCAACGAATCAAGGCAACCTGTTGTAGATGGACCTGCTTTAAGCAGGAAGCTGCACTTGCAACCTCCAAAGGTTCCCTCCAGCTTAAGTTATTCCACAACTCTTTGACAAAGCAATTGTTTCAGGCTGAGTAGCCTGGAAAGTAGCAAGACCTAAAAAAAATTACCTTCCCCACAGTCATCCACTCCTTCAGCTCTTGTGCATCAGGGATTTCTGTGGTACACTCGAGGCACCAGTCCACCTCCTCATAGGCACTGGGCTGCAAACATAAGACATGGGAAGAGTCAAAGACGTTTTTGCTAGCGAAATAGGACTAACTGCTCCACAAACGTTTGCCTCCCAGTTCTAGCCTAAGGGATTATGCCATGACTGTAGGGCCAACCACAGAGGTTTTTTTCTCCTAGTCTAAAAGATGTCTTATTTGTTTGGATTTTAATTTTTTGTAAAAAAACAACAAAAAGAAAACCACAAGCCAAAAATCAAATAAAACCATTTCACCACAAAAAAAAAAATATCAACCTCACTGCACTTTCCTCCCATCAGAGTCTGATAATCAAGACAAAGAAAAAGCCTAGTACTCTCCAGGTACACCTTAGAGATATTGCAAAAGAGACAGTTTCCAAAAAACCCACACTTCCTGGTGGTGCTTTACACATTCTTTCTCCCAGTTCTTTCTAAAAGGCTCCCTCGTTCCACAATTTAATTCAGGTTTCAAACAATTTTTATAATCTTGGGAAGGAATTGCTAGAGCAGTTAAGATCAAAGTGATGCTACTCCTCCACAAAGAGAGGATACTAAGTTCTACTAATGTTCTTATATTTATTATAGTAGTATCATCCACAAGAGTTAATCATACACTTAACTGCTGTGAGCTGTAGAAACACACTGGAGAATGAGACCTAAACCAATGAGCCTAAAGGACAGCTCTCAGATTCCTGGGTCTCAATGAACAACCTCTGATACTATTTTCAACTGCTGAAAGCAATTCAAAGAATGGAGAGCAAAGTACTATAACATGTACCATATATAACTTGACAAGAATTGCTACCCTTGACTAACAGTGGCTGCAACCTTCTGGCTTACTCTACAGCTGCCAGATCCTTAGGATTCGGTGTTTTGGTTTGTTTTATTCTTTTTAAATCCAAACACACAGCAGCTATTTTGCACCATATAGTATGAAAATTGGGCTTTACTTTCCTGACAACATCTATTTCTATTTCCCAGTGTACTTCCCCATTGAAGGGCTTGACAAAACATAGGAATAGACATCTAAGCATTTTATTTGGGACTATTAAACACACTCAGGAGAAAAAAAAAAAAAGTCACTCAGACAGGCACAAAGAATGACAGACAAAATGAAAATGGTAAACCCAGAAGAGCTTGATAACAATTTTCTATTGGATTCACTACTGCAAACTCAGAAAACAAATCCTACAGACTACAGCAACAATCCATCTGAAACAAATTTTGAGCCAGAACGTTAACACACGTGACAGAAACCGAGTTGTGCCACGCTGTTATGAGAGAAAATAAGGCCTGGGTCTACCCAGCAGAGCCACTTAATAGGTAGGCAGTTTTAGCAGACAAGACTAAACACCATTCCCAGAGGGCAAATCCTGAACACAGCAACAGAAAAGAGATTCATACCAGGAAGTACTTACCTCTGGCTCATCCTGCCAATCAATATTGAGCTCCCCATCAAATCCTTTAAGGGTCAGCCCGAAGCCTCTCCTTCCCTTCTGATTAGAGGCCTCAACAATATCCTTCCTGCCTTGCCCATATTTTCCCAGACCTTCTCCTTCTCGGAATCCCATCTTGGCCTATAAAAAAGCAAAGGGAGCACACTGAGACAAGTGGACTTGCATTTATGTGCTACTACTGGGTTCAAAGACTAGCAGGCAAAACGGCACATCACCCTGAATTGACTTGAAGGCATTGAGCATTTTTAATCTCAGTTGTGGCTTTCAGGACTTAATACTAAGTTCACTTCACTGAGTGAAAAAAAAAAAAACCACACATAAAAACTAGATCTGAAGAATGATGTTTGAGATGACAGCAAATTACAAAAGGTTCAGTAATTCAGGAACAGCCTGCTCAGAGGGAGAAGGAGTGAGGAGCCTGGAGCCATTCATCACAGTGTTCAGTAAGCATGAAAGGTTCATAAAACAAAAGATGCTGGCACAGGAATAAAAATCACATTGGGATGATATTCTTTGTTGTGAACATGCACTTACATACATTTCAAGCATCGGTTAAAACTTGACCTAAAACTCAGAGGAGGAATGCAAGACATGCTGGTCCTGAAACACATTCTCTTCCCTTAGGTTAAAAGAAATACGTTAATTAACAGCTAGTTTTTCAGGCTTTTCTCTTCATAATTTTTAGCAACAAGAGAACACCAACAAAAAGCACGAAAGCAGTAAATTTCAATCCCTCCAGTATGCATCTACAAGACAATAAGTAAATAAAAGACTTAAGGATTAAGTTTCGTTTTGAGTGAATGTTATCCACATACTCCTTCCTGTGAGATGCAACAAAAGCATTGCTTTTTACCAATCTGTATTACAAACAATACAAAAACATATGACAGGTTTTATACAAAGGTACATGGTGTTTTCCCATGGCCTTTGCTGCCTGGCTCTGAATCAGACCTTGAAATACACACAAAATGTGGCAGCCTCCGAGCCTGTTAGACACTGGTTTTCTGCAGATAGAATTTTGAACGTCTAGTAATCATGGAGTATTTTCCTTTTACTTACCTAATGCTACCAAGTCATTCACCCAGACTTGACAGCACAACAACCTTTACACTCAAATTTATGAGGCCTTAACAATAAAAGCCTCCCAAATTCAGCAGAAAAAGCTCCTGTATTGTGGTGATTGAAAGCACACATCCTAATTGGCTCAGAAGAGCACCCTCCAAGTGAAAGATGGTGTTGTGCTAGAATCAGCTAACCCAGTGCCAAAAACACATGTGGACAGATTCTAAATGAGCAGCAACAGGATTCATCTACAGAGAGGTACATTTCTTGAAAGAAAAAGAAATATCTTAATTATTAAGGTAATAATTCTACACGGGTATGGCAGCCATACCCTTGTAGACTCCAAGACCAAACAAATTAATGTCAATCACAAAACTTGTTAAAGCCTTTCTTAACTCAAGCACGGCAAAATAATACATGGTAGGACTCTTCTTTCCAGCTCAGCAAGCTGCTTCACTCAGAGATCCTTCCCTTCACATTCCCCTCCCTGCTCCAAGGCCTTGACTAGGAATCAACGTTCATTTGTAACGGATACCCTTCAGCCAAGCTCCCCCAGCTGCTCAGCAGCTGGCTCAAAGAAGGAGAGAACCCTGCCACAAGGAGGATCTCTTAAAAACAAACCGGCCTTGTCATGTTGCTCTCATCACGTTTTAACACTCTGTTCCAAAACTATTTTGACCTACCATGAGCTTTTGGGAGACGCTGTTATACATTGAGTAGCGAGATGAAGTACCCTCCACAAGAGAGTCTTGTTTGAACTCATTGCTGAAGACTGGTCTTTTTTCTTCGCTCTCACTGTCAGACCCACTGCTGCTACTGGAAGACTCTGAAAACAACAAACAATTGAGAAAAGTGCATATGAATATAAAAAAAAAACAGGAATAAAGACATCTCAGTAATAAGAACTACAGAGTGTGACTCATTAAATCCTCTCAGCTGATAAAGAGGACACTTCAGCATCTCAAATGTACTATTGGAAGCAGACAGGTGTAATACAAAATACCTTATAGAACCAAGAGCTGGTTATCTGCCCCTTGGTCTCAGGGACACACACACAACCCCAGCCCCGCAAAGGGCCAGGCAAACCCCATCACAGCAGCAGAGCAGGCCACAGCATGACCATGACAGCACACTGTGGTGGGCCTGAACTTTGCAATGATCCCAAGGAGCTGAGAAAAAGTCCACAGAGATCCTCTCCTGATAATAATGACAATTACTGGCATCTTGATAAAACATACTGGATTTTCCTCAGTTTCCTACCAAACTAGAGGTGTCAATGCATCCCTAACTTTAACAAAAATCCTTATCAAGTACATGGGCATCTACCAAATGGCCAACACTGCAAAAAGAAGGAGTTCAATCCCTTAGTCCCCAAAGCTAAACTTCAGTTTGACCCCCACTAGCCACCTCAGTAGCGAGGATCTACAAATTCACTACAGCAGACGAGAGTTTTTCACCTCTACAGTTTATTGACGCATACAAACGCAAGTGAAAGATAACGTCAGAAGACATCAATCTATTTTTAAAAATAGAAGTGACAGAAATGAAGGTTTGAGGAAGAAGTTAATCAGCTCAACAGTCCAATAAAGGTAATATGTACCATCATACACAGCAGGCACTCAACCCTTTTTTGCTTGAAAGTCACCTGAGAAAGAGGCAGCAGAGCCTTCATGGGCACCTAACAACGAAGCTACGTCTTTGCCCAGTTCCACCCTGGGATCTACTTGAGAAGAACCTAGGCCTGTACACGCCATATAGTCCTTGCTGCTGCTCTACCTTTGTGACAAGCCCAAGCCTATTTGCTCTGGGCTCAGTGCAGTTGGGATAGTGCAGAAAACTGTTGCTAGCAGAATTACTCTTTTCCTGTTTATCATTTAAAAAAAAGAATTATTTAGCTTATTATTTAGAAGTGTTAACAAAAGACATTATAATTACATAGAAAGAAGGACTGGACTTCTCTCACGTTTTTCTGATATAAGAAAAAACACAGATTATTTCTCTCCCAACTCACAGATCTCTGTGTTTTCCTGTTACAGAAAACTGAGAATCCGTAAAGTAACAGGAAACAGCTGGAGAATCAGTAATGAAAGGCCATTACAAGAAAATGCAGATGAAAGATACCATAGTTTTAACTACAACTGTATTTAAAACCCTTGCAATATGTGCTCAATCCTTGTTGCTTAACTATCTGCTTTTAAGATTCAGGACTTGCACCCCCCTACAGTTGCTATGCTAGAGTTTTACAGTATCAACCTTTGAGGCTTCCAGCTCGAGATAAGGAAGGCTTTGATTTAATTGTGTTTGCAATATTGTATACCCATCTCAAATTTTCAAACATCTATCACACAAGCTACACGCCTCTCTCCATTAAATTCTTAAATATGAACAGAATCACAACAGATTTTACTGCAGAGTCAGTTACTACCTTCCTGCTTCTCCAATACACAGCTTCAATTAACTTTGCTGCCTGCTTTTGAGCTGTGTCTTATTTTCCAGACGTGCTTGAGGCACGTCCTGAGCAACACCCACTACATGAATCTCAAGGTCTCTTCACAACTCTTCTTGCTTTTAACTTTTGTTAAAATGGCCATGCTCAGCTGAGATCAGATCTCAAATTTCTTCTCTCCCCCAAACTTCTTTCTTTCATCAGAAACTACAATGGGTGTAACAGACTAATAAACAATTAACCTTACCCAAAATGTTGTCCTGGAACTGTATCAACTTGTTTCTTAAATACTAAAGGCTCACAGCCTATTTTGACCTGTATGTGTACTCAATCAAAAAGGGAAAAAATATTTTAAAAAAATATTGGTTTCAATTTTTTAGCTCAGCCCTGAGTGCACACAGCATTCCCTACCCCAGCTCTCACACCCTGCACCTCTAACCAACCTCCTCACTCACCTCCAGCCTTGCCAGACAAGTACACACACCATAGCTTGTCACTACGACTACTCCCAAACTGACCCACTCATCTTCCATACACACCCTCTTCCATTTTCATAAGATGAAGCCTTCTTCATGTGTTCAGGCCCTTTCTCAGTAACACTTTATGACCATGGGAAATCTCAAACCTCAGAAGTAGCAGGTGTGACTATGAGGCAACCTGAAGTACCACGCTGGGAAAGTTTAAAGCGCCCAATTGTGTAGGGCACTCACCTCCTCTTTGGTATACCCCAAGGTCCAGGTGAGAAAGTGCACTCCAACTTGAGAACAAGTAGGCAATTGATTTAGTTAAACCTGACACAGTTTTTCTTTCTGAAACCATACACCTGTGAGCTCTCACAACTCCTCTCTCCCTTCAAAAAAAATCACACTGAGTCAGCAAAAGAGAAGATGCTACAATATAGGAGTTCAAATCAACCCACCTTTTGTATTCATCTCAATTTCTCCCACCCGCAAAAATTTGACTACTGTTTTTTTAATTATTTATTTTTTAAACCATGAGGGATTATGATGTTTCTTTATGGCACAACACCCACAACTCCTCGGTACTGAAAGTTTCCAAACCAGAAATAATTGCTGAGAATGAGAAGATTAACACTGTTCATCTATTACCAGAATCTTCACAGCTTTGGACCGTGCACTTGCAATCTACCCCAAGTTCTGTCTTCTATGTCTGAATTCGTACAATTCCCAGACTAAACTGTTTACATGAGATTTTAAAAAAGCTCAAAAAAAAGTCACACTAATCCAACGTCGTGAACAGAAATAATGTAGGTTTTCCCCTAAAGAGAGAGTATGCCCTTGAAGTTCAGTCTATTGATTAGGATTTAGGAGACACGGGTTCAATTTAAATTCCCCACAGCAGTATATAGCTTATCTCCAACTTTACCTTGAGTAGTATGATTACTGAATTGAGCTTCATCATCTGAAGTAGAACTGAGGGTTAATCCCAAGTCTTCAATCCTCTTCTTCTGCTTCTTTTGGGGGCTGCTAAATTCAGGTTCTGTCCTTCTCTTCATTTTTGCTGAAAGAAGATGATGACATTGGGTAAACATTAAGCAAAGAAACTTTCTCCTGCGTGCTGAGAAGTAAGACGCAGCAGCATGGTGGTATAGATCATTTTATGGACTATTCAGTGTTATACTTCTCAACTTATGTTTGTGTTAGGTAAAAAGCATTGCCTTCTTTTGAACCTATCTTTTTTAATAGCTCATCTAACTAAACAAACACATGCAGAAGCTTTCCTATTACTGATAACTTGAATTTCAAATAATTTCTACAACCTGTTTATCAGAAAATGCTTGTAGATGAAGACAACCCAGATGTCAGCACTTCAGTAACTTAAATACATGACAGTTGATTACTACTACTGAATCAAAGACTCATTTTAATGAAACACACACATTAAAAAAATGAATAAGTTCAATCTAATGGAGATCATGCAAGGTGGAACCAATATTTCACGAGCGACACAGAACAACTCTGACCTCACCTCTGCAAATGTTAATTAATAAAAGAGCTTTCCTACATTACTTCCATAACAGAACTTTATCAAATATGTGCGCTCAAGTTGGAGGGTGTTTGTGTTTTTCACCAGAAATCATTAGCAATATATCAAGCTTCTGGATATGGCTGATAAACTATGCATAAACCCAGAGAAATAACTAGCATTTAAGCTAGAATTTATAGAAATTTGCTGGGAAGGCACGCAGAGGACAAGAACCAAGGTAAAGGAACAGGAAAGCAGGTAAAAATTGAAAGGCACAGACACATGGAGCACTAGTTAAACCTCCCTGCATTGATAACAAGCAATAAAACTTATCAGTGTTTATTACCCTACGTAACAACGCTGATCTAGAAAAGATGTCCTGGGGCACCGGTTTGAACCCGCTGTTATCAAACTTATTTCCACAAAGGTATACAGGGCAGCTTAAGGCCAATTCCTTTATTCTTCCTCACGACTCCAACTGTAAAATCATCCCACAAAACCACTGCTAAGAAGTCTTTCCCCTTCCACTAGAAGTTCACTTAAGGCCAACTCACGTTTATCTGCTCCTGTGTCAATTTAGGGTTGGTNCTATTTCTTCTCAGATACTATTTTTGTTATAAACTTTCTTACCCTCACCCCTCCTAGTTTCCTCTCAAGCGTT
>VXBJ01000274.1:455569-470730 GCA_013400055.1 Nycticryphes semicollaris
CCTTCGCGATGGAAGTGAGGTAGGGATGCATAAGTGTGCAAATATATTGAAATTCTATGTAAAATATTATACGTACATATATACACTTTGTGTAAATATTGTATATCAAAAAAAATGTATAAAACACANATATATTTCTGAGTTCCCCAGTTCAAGAGAGACCAGGAACTATTGGAGAGTACAGCATAGAGCAACAAAGGTGATTAAAGGATTGGAGCACCTGCTTTACAAGGGAAGGCTCAAAGAGCTGGTGCTCTTTAGCCTGGAGAAGAGAAGGCCGAGGGGAGACCTTATCTATGTTTACAAGTACCTTTAGGTTAAAGGGTGGGTTGAAGGAGGATGGAGCTGGACTCTTTTCAGTGGTTTCCAGCAATATGACGAGGGGCAACAGGTACAAGCTGGAACATAGGAGGTTCCACTCAAATACGAGGAAAAACTTCTTTCCAGTGAGGGTGACAGAGCACTGGAACAGGCTGCCCAGGGAGATCGTAGAATCCCCTTCCCTGGAGCTTTTCAAGACCCACCTGGGTGCAGTCCTGAGTAATGTGCTGTAGGCAATCCTGCTTTGATGGGAGAGTTGGACTAGATGATCTCTAGAGGTCCCTCCCAACTCTGAAATTCCGTGATACTTCTTGTAAATATATTGTGTATAAGAACATATATAAAGTGTATTAAAATTATGTAAAGCTTATTTAAAAAGTGTACAAAGTGTGTTACTGCACAGATAATTCAACCACTGCCATAAAAGCAGCACTTGCTTAGAGATACAGCTTTCTTCATGCTTCTGAAGGAGAGAAACCTTTAGCGGCTCCCCTGCCACAGGGGTGACCACAGGCAGCACACCTCCGTCCCTGCTGAGGGCTCTGCCCTGACACACTGGCTGGAGATGTCACTAGTCGCAGTGGCAGAGCAAGTTTCCAGTAGAGAAGCCTATAGCCTGCTCACCACCAGGCACTTCACCATTAACTAACTACAGCTCCGTAACTTACTTGAGCAAAACCAGAGCAGGTTTTGTAAGGCCAGCGATGATAGATTATTTGTCAACTATCATTTATCTAGTCGCTGTAGAGTATGTGTCTAAATATATGAAGTTATGGCAAAAGGGAATGGCAGGAGGGAAGGTCTATGAGCAGGAAGCAAAACATTGACAAGTCAGAGCCTATCTTTGAAAAAAAAAAATCAAAACCCCACATTGAGTGGGACACACAGCTGGATTATTAAATTACACCTTATATGTTTTGCAATGTTAAATTGTTGCTAAGGCTCACCAAGCACTAACGTGGTAGGCTACACATGCAAGAGAAAAGCAGCTGTCGGACTGATCTTGGAATCCATAGATGTGCAGGAGTTAAACAGTACATGACATCTCCAAGGGGACATTGAGATGTACAATCAAGTAGAGGAAAGGATCCAGACCTCAGACCAAAGGAGAGCATAGTACTGGAAATACGGCCATCTTTTGCCTAAGCTCAATAGTTCAGCTGACTTTTTTTTTTTTATGTCTAGTTATCGGCTCTGTATCTGATCATAATCTTACTGATTAACTTAGTGAACCGGGAGGAGAGTTCTGCTTTTGTCAGTGAAATGCCTTTTCAAATGTTTTCAAGTATTATTACTTAACCGCTCTCCTTCGACCTTTACCCATTATGTACCTACCCACAGAGTGGGAAAGGTTTGGTATCCTGCTTACGTTCTTCATATTCTAGTGAAAAGAGGACACACACAGAAATCACATTGAAGAATTACTCTGTTACTAGGAGAAGCATTATCCTTCTCTGCAATATATGTAAATATCAACATAACAAAATAAATATTTAGCAAAATGAAACAAACAGGAAAAAAAAAAAAACCAACATAGGAGAGATACACAGTAGAAGAATTTGCAGTCCTAGGTAGCCAGAGTATTTTCCTCCTACTCCTCTTCACCAGGAATCCCTGTTCCAACGTCAGCCTATTTCACAAGTGTTTTGAGGAGCCCTCTTCTCTGAGACATCCTAGAGAACATACATTCAAAAAAACCAAACCAGCCTTTTACAGTCATACATAGAAAATTAATATTAAAAGGGAAAGAGGAAAACTCAAGATGTTTGACTTGAGTCTCTTTCACAAAAAAAGAAACCTTACACTAAGATTTTTAAGAAAGTTGTCTGGCCCACAGATCAGACCGACCTACATCCCTTGTTTAAGTCCTACCAATCAGATCTATCAGAACGCACCGCTTCCTTAGGACAACATCATCATTCACACGTGTTTTTAGTGAGATCTTTCCTTAGTGGAAGAAAATTAGAGTTACGATTTTATTTACTAAATTACTGTTAGGATAGCCACAGGCTTGAGGAGTTGGGCTGTCTTATATCAGTTCCTGAATACACAAGTCTTTCAGAGAACTTTAAAAGTCACACTACTTACAGCAATTAAAACATGAAGCAAAGTCATGAAAAGGAAATAGTCTGTGTTTTCTCAAAAAAAACCCCAAGAAACCAAACCAATCAAAGAAAACTAGGAGAAAGATACTCATATCAGTTGTTGTACCAATGAAGACCAATGGATTTACATTTTTCTTCTTAAACAAAATAAACACCAAAAGTACATTAAACAGCTGAAGAAATATTACAGATGAGGCAGCCTTCCCCCATCCTCTTCTCACAGTGTAAAACAGTCCTTTCCATGTAATAGCTAACTCAAAAGCATATGCTACCAAACATGGAACTTCATAGAGAAAGTCATGACATGATGAGGCAAGACTTGCTCAGTCTCTTCAGGATGAGTGTTTTGCTGCGAGGGTAGTACAACCGAGGGCTCAACAGCAATGTTTTGTAAACAAAACTAAATGCTTCCTTCTCTACTTTGTGGTTGCCTATAGATGCTGCTTTCCTACCCTGCCAACAGGATATTTCACTAATTCAGATAGCAGCATTTCTGAAGAGGCAGAGATTTCTCTCTGCTGCTACATGTGTTTCTGAAGTCATTGCTAGTATCTTCTAGATGCACTGCTTCTGAATTCTCAAGCCCTTCATGCAATAGCCTGAAGAGGGAACAAAGCAAACAAACTACATGAAAAGAGCACTAGCTAAGGAATTCTGGAAGATGTAATCTTCTCCATCTCTATCTAACACAAAATGAGTAACATCAAAAGAGCAAACAGATGGCCAGCAGCTCTGATTACAATGCACTTAAGCTGACAGGGTCCATAACCTACCCTTTGTTTCCTTTACTGCCAAAGGCTTGGGATGACTCTAGCTGCCATATGAAAAGAGGAAAACCCATGTTGGCATTTCTTCCTGATAAACCCACCTGCTGGTGGGGATGGCCAAGTTCTCAAATAGCTTGCGCCATTCCTTCTGCTGCCAGAAATAAGGGAAGCTGATGTGTGTCATTCCCTAGGGAAAGGGCAGTGATACATACAAAGTATTACATTGCCCCAAACAGGTCATGAGCGATCACGGAAAACTGGGTTTTGTATGTCAGCTATCCAGCAAAATGACAATTTGTTCTCTCACAATTCCAGTCTTGTTTTAGAGATGAAGCTTCTGTACATTCATTTAAAAAATAAGGTCTTTTTTCCAAATGCTGCTAGCTCTCAGCTCCAGCCTCCTCATAGAGCCTCTCCTTTCAGATGTCCAGTCCACTCATCCAGTAGTAGGCAAGCAAACACCATTAGGTTGTTCTGGGCAGCACACAGGCAAGTGAGTCTGCCATAATAGTTTTTAGATAACGTAGTAGCTTTCATTATGGTAAGAATCCTCCTCAGAGTCCTCACTGTCACAACTGCTCATCAAAAAGACGGAGGAAATGGAAGAAATGATGCTGCCATCATTGTCCATGGCTGGTTTCACCGCCACATTCTGTTTCTCTGCATTCAAAATACACAGACACAAGAGTTAACAGTGACCACTGTACCCACAGAAGCTGCTAAATTACTAGTTCTCTTTGAAACATAGCCTCTCACCGTCAGTTTGCAATAGATCTATTAAGTTGTAGGGCATAAGCCTTTTTCCTTTCAGTTTTCAGCATTAAAAGATCAAAGGGCTTTTCTGGTTTGTTTTCTTAGGTTTCCTACATGCCTTTTCCTGTTAAGATAGCACAGACGAGGAGGAGACATTCTCCATCCCTTCACTGGCACACAACTGGCAATGGAAGTGGCTGTTACAGTGCCTTGCCAAGTAAAAGAGTGAAGAACAAGACCTGCTGAGGAGCCCTGGAACAATGGATCCTCAGTACACTTATGGTTCCATCAAAACCTCCATACATTTAAGAGTGCAAGCTGTCCTATTGCTGTCTCTTATACTAACACTCTTGGGAAGCTCTGAATGATCTTCCCAAGCGCCACTTGCACCATTAGTTCTCTTTCAGCCCATCTCTTCTTAGGAATTCAGGTTTAATTAGGCACATGGTTATCTTCACCTCAATCAAGGTTTCCAACACAGAATAAAAAGACCACACAGAAACAATTCAGCCTTCCACCTGAAGTGTGTCATGGTGAAGCTGAACGCTTTCCTCCTAACTAATAAGAATTTTAAAGAACTGGAGCATCTATCACATGGGATGTTCAAACAAGCACAAAGACCACTGGTTTACCACACAGAAGTGAAGTGGGCTCCAACAAAAGCACCGCTTCATCCCATCACCATTAGCTACCTGATGAGATGCTTCACTAGTGCTCTGGCATACTTTGCAGATGTGCATATTACACAAGAGCAGCATCATCTGCAGAGGTAACAGCAACTCACAGAGCTGAGCTGGGCAACCTCTGAGCAATGTAATATTTCCTGTGGGAATCAGACTGAATTGGTTAAATAAGTGACAATTTCAGAAGTGAACTAATATTGCTTAGCAATGTCACTCTGTGTCACCGTGGAGAATCTGAGATGTTTCAAAAACACCTCTCATTAGGTAAAAGACTTAACACATTGCAAAATGGGGGATCACACGTTTGCCTCTACAAGGGGAAAACAAGACAATTACTTAAAGGAACACAGCAGTAGAAATTGGTTAAGGGGCAGCAGGAAGAAATTTCACACAGATACCAGTGTGAAGTGCTCTAGAAACAAATTTGAAAAAGGGAAGCAGAATAGGAATACTCCATACTGGAGTTTTACTTAAAGCTGTCACCACCATGCAGAGTCTTTTTAGCTACAACTAGGCAAGAGGCTATGCATTTAAGTCACAGTGGTCAATTCCATAAAAATTAACACAGCAAAGCAATTACCAGTTCAGCCACACGCTTATATGACACATTGCCATTCCCTTCAGAGATTTTCTACGTAGTCAAGCAAACAGAAGAGAATTCAGAGTTTCTCGTCAGGCACTGCTCTGCTGAGTTTTTGCAATAATGTAGTCAATAGTTTAATCAAAAGGTGCCTGGTAAAGTTTTCAAGGCACATTCTCTATAGTTTTGCTTTTATTTATTAACCTCTCTGACAGAGCTTAATCTTTAGTATCGTTAAGCTGTCCTGCTCGACTGGGCAATTCATACTGACCTATTTTTCCAAACTTATTTTTTTTAATGTGCAGTAAAGCTAGTTATGCAACATACCTTAAAATTAATTTTCTAGTGTTTCTACTGCATTCCCCAAGCATTGCCTTGGTATATAGGTGCCAAAGAAAGTTGTACAAAATAGATGGAATGAGAGATTGTACTCATCATGCCACATCCACCCACCTCTCACCTTTCCGCTCTCTGATAAGGGTCAGGCGATGCTCTTTCATTGCCACATCCAGTTTTTCTACCATCCTGTCAATGCAGTTATCCAGCACCAGAGAGCGAGTCTTTGATTTGATCTCCTGCCTGCAGATAGGGCACTCCACTTTACGTTTCGTCCACTCATTGATACAGTAGGAACAGAAGCTGTGTGCACAGTTCAGAGTGACTGCCTGTGGAATTTGGGGGAAGAATACTTATCAGTGCATGCTCCCACAAGCATTGTCCAAAAAAAAAACCCCACTGAAGTCAGAAAAAAGGTAGATGAACGCTTCTTAAAGGGAAGAGAGAGAAGCCCAAAGCTCCCTTCTTTAGCCTTTGTAGGAGTTACACATAAAATAACTCTCCCATGACAGAGTGCAGACAAATTTTACAAGTTGGTTAATGGATTCAGTGGAGATCATAGCAAGCCAGAAACACAGACAGAAACAATTCCCTCTATTATAAGTTTCTCCAATTTGAAAAGAATTACATTATGGAAAAAATTAGATATTACAGAATAACATCTTAAATCATGAAAAAACCAGAAAACTTCAGTTCACTATTAAGTCATTATAACGAGGTTAACACAGCAGGTAGTAGTAATTACTGTAATGAAAATGAAGCTTTAGCAAAACACAAACAGAAATAGTTTACATTTCAGGCATAGCCTACCTACCTACCAATTCTAGAATCAAATAGAAGCAGGTCAGTTTATCATGCTCAAAAAAAGAGTTTATCTGAACAACATCAACAATTCAAGACAGAATACTGCACACACCCCCTCCTTTACTAACCCCTGCCTATATCTACACCTGAAGCAGTCCAGTTCTAGTCAACTTAAATCAAGGCCCGCTATAAAATTCTTCTTCCCCAAGCAGGCTGTCAGCAGCAGCTCAGAGCACTGGTGGAAAACCACCCAAAACTGCTGCAAGCATATATGCATTTTAGGATTAAGCATTCATCTCTATGGAGGTAGGGACATTAAAGCTGCCTTGCTGCCTAGAAGATTTAAGCCAGACAGAACGGGTTTCTGGACCAGTCCTTACCCAGAACTTACTGCTGCATCTATTAAACTGGCAAAGTAAAGAAATAAGCTTCGCTATTACTTAAGTAGAACTAGCAAAAGCTTCTCAAGTCTTTTCTTTACTGGCAAACCCATACCAGTTTAAACATACCTCAATAAAGTGCTCAGAACAGATCGTGCACTGCAACTCGTTCTCCAACACATCATTCATCTGATTCAACACCTCTTCTTTCTGGGCTCTCACCTTTTCCTTCTCCTCCTAATGGGGAAGTAGGTATGGTCATGTATCAACAAAGAACAAGATTTTACTCAATACGATAGTGCATGTGCAGGGGAAAGTAGTACATGTAGAAAATCATACAACTGCAAGTCTCTACATGTCATGTCTGTGTCTATTATATACCCAGATCTGCAACCTCTCTCCTCTTCATAGTCACAGCAGTATTGAGAATATTCCTACGCACCCTAGAGAACTTACAAGCAAGAATAGCAGCTGTTACCAAAAATTGCCTTCAGCCTAAAGAAACCACCAGCTGTATCAATCTTTTCAGAATCTCTTTCAACCCCTTCACAGCATGAGTTTGTCTTAAGTCAACAGAACAATATTTGATGTAAAGAACACCCAACGAAACACTTCAAATACTTAAAAAAGGGATCGTAACAATTTAAAATATTTACTTGCATTTAACTGCCCAATATTTTTGGTTTTGTTTGGAGTAAATTAGGCTCCTAGGTACCACCACTTTCTTCTAAGAACAGACAAATTCTTCCATTTGAAGCTATACTGGAGATAGCAACAGAGTTGCAAAGACAACATAAACCAGAGAGCAAAAAGCCAGAGGTGGGTAATGTTCAATTTCCAGGAGTAAGACAGGGGAAAATATCTCCTTAATTATTTTTCCACTCATCACCTTGTGTCAAGGGCAGGAAGAAATGTAGCTTATCTCATTCATTATTCAAACTCCATGTTGTTTCGGTCCCATACTCTCCTGTGGGGCAGCTGGAACACTGCAGTTTTACCTTTTCAAACACGCTCTTCCTCTTCTTTTTATTTATTTCCTTTTTATTATTCTTTTTTTTTTTTTTTTTTAAAAGAAAGGGTGGAATTGGCCAACTTGTCCTGCACAACACACAGTTCAGGTACCCTGGGCTTTCTTTATGATTGAGAAAGATCTAGTAATGACTGCTCAATATTACTTTATGAAGAGGGCAAGGTGTGCCCTCCCCCAATCCTGGAAACTAGAGTCAGCTGCCACCTCAAAACGCAGGAGTTTTTTAGTACAGGAGGAGTAGTACAGTCAAGACAAATGATAAATTAACCATTTCCTTTGCTACATCATCTCATGCTTCACTTAAGAATAAAACTCGGAATTCAGTTACACCTTACCTTGGTTTCTTCTAGTTCTTTATTCTTCGCTCGAATTATTTCCTCAAATTTTTTTTTACTACGGTTGAGTTCTTCCATCAAAGCATGATGCTGTAACAGTATCATCCCAGAAATTATAAGAGTACCATTATCAGCTATCCTATCAAATATACATGGCTGTATTCACAAGGTTCAGCATACTTATTTCTCCTAATCTTCTCCTAAAAAAAGTAACACATTTCTATATAAATTGGAGTAGTACAACACTTCAGCCTTAAAACTGGAACGTAGTGCCAGTTATTTATGACCTACCCACTGTCATGGCACTTCACAGTCCCTCTCCCAGGTTACTCTTTCACTTAATTCAGTTAGTTTTTACAGTCACCATTTTGAGTGAGAGACATTTGAGTATCAAGGGATATTTGACACATAAGGATTATAAAAACCTATCACTGTACACAAGGTTACCTGAAGCTGTTTTGGTCTGTAGATGAAAATCATCCAATCTGCACCAGAGGCAAAGACCTAGAATCCTACCAAGAGGCCACAGCACGAAGAAAGACTTAAGTATCAGAAATACACATTACACCAAATCTAGATTCATAACTACTTACCTCTTGCAGGACCTGGGCCAGTTGCTCCTTCAGATTCTCTTCCCCGTGTTGCCAGTTTACTCCCTGAGGAGAAAATAAAAAACCCACAAGTAAGAAAGACCTTTTTGCTGGAAGAAAACTCTTAAGAGAAAGGAAAAGCAAACAAACAAACAAAAAAGACACGAAGAAAGCAAGGGACAGAAAATTACTACTTTGCACACCCTTTAGAGACTATACTTAAAGAAACAACACTGGTTTTCAGGAAACTCTGGGATGTCCCACTCTAGTATTACATATGTATAAGAAATTAGAGACATCATTTACTGTGAGGAGTTAAAATGGATATATCATTTACAGTTACATACTTGGAACACCTACATGTTATTCTAGCTGTGAAGGAACCAGCACATTCACAGCAGGAAAGAGGTCAGCAACAACTCCAACATGAGAAAAAAAAAACCTCCAACACCATCGTTAAGCACATTCAAAAGAGGCCAGACAGACCTACAGCTCCAGCTGAACTTCCCCATGTGCCCATGCACACAACTCCTGACTTTCTGTACTTCTGACAGAGGTATCTCGCCTTTAGCAGCACACTTTCAAGGAAGTAGCTGAGAAATCATGAAAGTCATTCCAAGATGAATTCTTACTTCCTTTAAACCAGATTTTATGCAAACTTAAATAGAGAGACTTCAGTTGGTTATCTAAAAAAAGCTACTTATCAACACACTGCTTGGAGACACTTAGAGATTGCAAAATAGGGGGTTTAAGTATGAAAAAGTCTCTTTCCCTACAGGGATTAAGGTACCAATAATTCACCTGCTTGGAAAGGGAACCAATTTACCATGTAACTGGGCATTAATTGAGCCATATACTAGAGAGATAGTTACACTTACAGTGGATACTTTTCAACTTGTCCTCTCTGTAATCACTAGAAATCAGAGACTTGTGAGTTTTTTTTATTTAAAGTTTTTATTTAATTTAATTAATTTAATAAAGAAATTTTACAACTAAAATGCACTTTTTTACTCACTGAAATTATTTACTATCTTGCTATAATGAACCTGTTTATAAAACATTAGGCCAAGAAGTTTACCACCATTATACCTCTAGCTTGTGCTGCTCTTTAGAGAATGTCCTCTCTAGCTCTTCCACCTGCTGCTGATGATGCTCTTGTTCCAAGTACAACTGGTCCTGCAACTCCCGCAGCTCCTTCTCCATTGCCAGGATCTCCTTCTGAGCACACTTTCTGCGCTTCTGCTTTACATTCAGAACTGCTGTCTGCTTTTCCTGCACTTTCACCTTTAACTTCATTATGTCTACCAAAGTTTTCCTCAGCATTTCCAAGCCAGCCCATGACTGTGCAAGACCAGAGCCTTTCTGGTCCTTACGGGTGACAGACACAGCTTTCTCGGAGTGCACAGGGCTACTACACAATGGACCGCTATCCTCGCTTGGTCCAGGAGAAGGCAGCTTGACATGCATCTTCCCTTTTAACTGTTTGGCCTCTTCTACCTTTCCCCATGATTCACCCAGAGGTTCATTGCCATAGGACACTCTGTCTCTTTTGGATCTGGAGTTTGAAGGGCCTTCTGATCCAGACATCTCTGATTCCTCCAAACTAAATTTACGTTTAGTTCTTGAACTCTTAGCTTTTCCCAGGTCATTCATTTGGGCTAAAAAAGGTCTGATTTTCTCCCATTCCTCTTTAATTACTTCATACTCATATTCAGCAGTCTCTTTGTTTTCCAAAGGCACTCCCAACTCAATACGGTCTCCTTCAGTGATAGGATAGGCTTTTGAGGGATCCAGGCGCTGTTTATTAAGCCAGACTCCATTTAGACTCTGCAAATGAACAGAGAATCAGCAAAATTTAATATGCAGTCACAAAACCCTCTGCAAGTTATTTCTGGCAACTGTAAACGTATCCAACTTCTTCAGTGTAGCAATCAGAAGAAGCCATCTCTTTAAATATACCTTGCAATATCCAATTTATTGGCTTGCTGTTCCATTTTTTAACAGTTACTGCATTACATTAGTTACCATACATTATTCCTGTATTACAGATTTTGTGTACAAGCACTAGAAACATATATATATAACATATATACACTTAAGATATATATACTCAAGCAGAAGAAAAACAATGAGCTCTAAGAGGAAAAAAAAAAAAGCCCAAAAGCTTCAGAGGAAATAAGGAATAACAGAAAGAAAAGACTCTGCAATAGATCAGTCAATATAATACAGTATTGCAGTAATTATTCTTGACAATTAATGTCACCTGAAATCCTAGAAAAAATGGAAAAGAAAAAGCAGCATAGCTTATACAGCATAAAGAAAAGAGACAGTTCTCCAAAAGTACAAGGAGAATATAAACAAGAAGGAAAATGTTCTTCTAGAGATAACGTGCAAAGCAGAACAAGGGGTTGGAAATTAGGCACTAGCTCAAGATAAAGTTGAACAGCAAAACTGATCAAGATGAACTGCAGAACCATTAACAACTTTGTATCTCAAAGTGATTTGATAAAACAACTCCAAAAACTGGTAGCAGTGGTAAGACAGAGGAAATGTTAGTAACTAATGTACCATAGGTGTTTCCAATCATGCAAAAATCGTAACATTTTCAAGCTTATACCAGTTCTGCAACAGAATATTGTTAAAAGCACAATAATTCTAATAGTGACCACTCCGTTCCATTTCCTGCTGTTGGCCCAAATATCCTTCAAATCTTCATGACATGTTGAACACTTTTTGTTCTACCAGTGCTGTTTTAAAGCAAGTTACTGATTTTACAATAACATTCAGGTTTTCAGCCTAAATGAGAAAGTGGAGAGATCATGATCTAAAACACAGCGCATTTCTCAAGTCAGTGTGGCCTAGGAGAGGACTCTGATGTCAACATTTTATTCTAATCAGCTGAAGACGACTTTCAGAAGAAACTTTTGAACAAAACATGAAGCATGTTTTTTCCAACAATAGAATCTTGTTGTAGTTGGTAATAATTAAAACAATTGTGTCACTACAATAAGGAATATCAGTTTATCCTTTCATTAGCAGTACAAGACCATTATGCTTTTGAATACTGTCAAGATTCATAGGTTTTTTTATATAAGAAAGCAACACAAAACAGATTCACAGACTGCAAAGTGCCCTTGGTGAGACTACAGTTGTATGAAAAATGCTAAACCAAGACACAAATTTACATCCAGAAGGCAATATGGTTTCATCCCAATTGCAGCAGACTGAAGCTTCCTGCTGGAAGTGCACAACAGGCAAGACACACTCACATGGACCTTCTGTCACACTCAGACCATGTTGTATTATAGCCTATACATTGTTTAAGTCCAAACAGGGCATTCTCTTCAGTGAATCTCAGAGTGCAACGTCTTTAATCAGTCTCTGTACCTTGTTATCCTTGACAGTCCACTGCCCTTCTGCATTTTGCTGGAAAACACAGTGTTTACGAGAGATCATCAAGGGACAGGTTTTTGACACCAGCTGGTACGTGAGATCTAATCCTCGCCCTACAGTTACCTAAAAATAAAGGAGTTTAGTAACTGCAATCAGCAATAACATGGTTAATTCAGTTTATGTCATTTCAATTTAAGTATAGCATCTTATATCTATTTCCAAAGAATTTGTGATAATATGATTTCATTTAAATTCAAGAATAAGATAGAAAACAGAAACGTATGAAGCTGTCTGTGAACAAGATGCAGGAAAAAATAGCCCAGAAAATTGCCATAAAAAAAAATGAGCATTTCAGCGTGCCCAAAACGCACAACACATTTGTAAATCACACCATTAATCTTACGACGCAGAAACTAAACTACATGCAGTTCATAACCAGTAGTGAAAGTGATCCAAATAATGTGATCAGAATCTAATAGCATCTTCTGAAAAAGAGGGACATAATTTAATTGTACCATTTCACAGTATCTTATTAAATCTGATCTAATTGCAGATGGCCATTTAAGGCATGGCATTGCGCTCTCTCCCTTCCCCCACTGCCTCCTTTGCAACATCTGATAATCACACACACTTTTCTTACTCATCTGTGCATTGCACAAGTTTTCAGACATTTTATCATGCCTTTAGACAACTGCATGGATCCAGCGTAATACAGCAGGCCAGAAAAAGCAAGACAAACACCTTTTGGCAGAAGCCCACAGTTAAATCAGGTGAAGAAAATGCAGCCTAGTTTTTATGCCTTAAATGAAGGCTGTCCTCCTTTTCCCCTGCAATCCCAACCCATTTGTGTCACACTTTCCAGTTTCTACAAGACGGAAAGATGCTGCCATCCAGAAAAGTTCCTTGACTACACATTATCTCAGCAGGTCTCACCTTGAGTTTAAAGCAAGAATTCAGACTCCCGCATCAACTAAATGCAAGGAAGCAAATTTAACCATGTTTGTTTACTACCTCTTAAATGCTTCATATATATTAGTATTCTATCAGCGCAGACAGCATACATAAGAAGCACAGGTGGATTCAGCTATCAAGTCAGCTTTGTGCTTCTCCCCTGCAGTTGCAACATGAAATGCTTAACCCACCTGAAGTGTTATTCGTGTCCGGTGAGCGCCTTCACAAACGAGTAGAAGCGAGATCAAGTAGGGCCACTCACAAAACTTCCCCTTGACCAACTTCACTGAGCAAACTGGGGCACGGGGCCAAGATGTGACCACCAGCCAGCTGGAGGTGGCTGCTGCCCACAGCAGTCCTGGCAGACCCTGGCACATCTCCAGGCCTCAGCAGTGCAGTCTGGTGTGGACATTTAAATCCCCAGTGAAAGCAGCCCGTACTGACATGATAGATTGTGGCCTGGCAAGCCTGCAGTACCAGGATGCCATCAGTCTCCCTGTTGCCCATGACAAGGACTGTAGCGCTGTGCAGACAAATGGAGTAATAACACCTTGAACAAGAAGGTGAACGAGGTAAGGCCTCACCTCAAGTACTGTGTTCAGTTGTGGGCCACCCACTACAAGGACACTGAAGTGCTGAAGCGTGTCCAGAGGAAAGCTACCAAGCTGGTGAGGGGTCTAGAGAAAAACTCCTATAAAGAGAGGCTGAGGGAACTGGGCACATTTAGTTTGGAGAAAAGGAGGCTGAGGGGAGACTTTGTTGCCCACTACAACTACCTGAGAGGAGGCTGTAGAGAAGTGGGGTGTCGGCCTCTTTCCAGGACCAGAGGAAAGGGTCTGAAGTTGCAGCAGGGGAGGTTCAGATTAGATATCAGGAAGAATTACTTTATGGAAAGAGTGGTCAGACACTGGAATGGCCTGCCCAGGGAGGTGGTTGAGTCACCATCCCTGGAGGTATTCAAGAAACATGTAGATGTGCACTTCGGGGCATGCTCTAGTGGCTGAGATTCTAGGGGGTGTTTGTGTGTCTGTATGGTTGGACTCTGTGATCTCAGGGGTCCTTTCCAACCATGATGATTCTGTGATTCTCTGCACAATTAGCAGAGCCCTAGCTACACGTTTTGTAGCTGTATAACCTCAAGCCCTTCACTGAGCATACCTGCACGCCTCCTGGCCCCAGATCTATGACAGGAAGGCAATAAAGCCACAGATTTTCTTGAAGAGTTGCCTGGCATTCAAAGATGCGAGCGGTACCTTTTGCAATGTATCAGCACAAAAGAATTGGGCACAGCATGAACCCACAACCCCCAGCTGCTCCATGCTGACCACCGGGACAAAAACCCCTTGACATTACCCCAACCTCCGCACGGCCGTGTGTCTCCTGGGACTAAAGCAAAGGGCACAAGGACCTATTCGGGCTTTTCACTTAAAAAGCAGGGGCACTGAAAAAGGGTTATTCCTGCACCACACCGAAACACAGCTGAAGCAGATTTAAAATACAACCACGTTCGCGCCTGAGTAACTTAAGCCACAACTTCCAAAATACCTTATGCACCTTTAACCTCGCCAAAGCGTCACCCTGCTAATTAGGCTAAGGGTTTCCCACCGCCGCTCACGTTACCGTCACACCAACAGCTCCTACGTAAAGACGAGATCACGTCAAAAGACAGGAACGGCCGAAGCCCCGGGAAGTCTGACCCTCACGCCCACTCTCTCCCGCCTTCCCTCCCTCCTCTGCCCACGGCAGTGCCCCTCCGAGCCGCCCTTCGGGGGGAAACGGGCCTTGCACAGGGGCGAAGGGCCCGCTCCTTCCCGTAACGATTAACGACTGCGGCTGGTTAACCGAGACGCGGCTTCTTCCTCCCGAGAAGCGCCCGGAGGAGCGCAGAGGCCGCAGCACAAAGAGCACCGACGGCGGCCGCGCGGTACAAACCGCTACGGGGCTCCGGCCGACCAGCGCCGGTAACGCCCCCTACGCTGGGCGGCCCACTACGAGGAGCCGGAGACCACGAAAGTCCCGGCCCAGCCCCCTCACCTGTGTGCCGGCCTCCAGCAGGAGCCAGTCGCTGCTAGACCCGACCCGGCGGAGGCACCAGGCCAGGCCCCCCCGCGCCGCCATGATGCCCGCCCGCCC
>VXBJ01000274.1:470737-562450 GCA_013400055.1 Nycticryphes semicollaris
CCGCCCGCCGCGACAGGCAGGAGTAATCGCTGCAGCAGCACCGGAGCTCTCGCGAGGCGGCACAGCACCCAACAGCCCGCCTAATCGAGCTCCCGAGCACGGAAAGGCGTTGCGCATGCGCCGGACAAGCTGGGCACCATAACGAGTCCTTCACAATCCCGTCAGCCCCTCTGATACCTGCGCTTCACCCCACCCCTTCCGGAAGCTGCCAGTCCGCTTCCGCCCTCGGCCACCATGGCAGCGGTTGGCCGGCTTCGGCGGCGGCTGCTGCTGCTGGTGGTGCCGCGGCAATGGCGCTGCAGCCTCCGTCGCGGGGTGAGCGGGTGCCCGCCTGCGGGGCAGGTCCGCGCCGCCTTCCTCCGCTTCTTCCAGGAGCGCTACAGCCACCGCTGCCTGCCCTCCGCTCCCGTACGGCCCCGCGGCGACCCGCGACTCCTCTTCGTCAACGCTGGCATGAACCAGGTGCTACCCCCGCCCCGGTCTCCGGTCCAGGGCTCCGCCTCGCCCCCACGTTTCCCCTGTACCGGCTTCCTAGCACCTTCTCGAAGCCTCCTTCCCGGGGTCCGTCTCGGGGTGACCCCGTTCACTGGGCGCTCCTGAGGTGGACTCCGGCCCTCCCGTTCGCCTCTGGCAGCGCAGAATCTACCCTTCGGGAGCCCTAGGTGCAGCCCCCCACGCGCTGGGTGGCATTGAGCAATAGCGGATGTCTCTCTGCTTCGATTTCTAGTTCAAGCCCATTTTCATGGGCACGGTGCATCCCCGGAGTGAGCTGGCACAGCACCGGCGAGTGGTGAACAGTCAAAAATGCGTGCGTGCAGGAGGGAAGCACAACGACTTGGAGGATGTGGGCCGAGATACTTACCATCATACCTTCTTTGAGATGCTGGGGAACTGGTCCTTTGGGGATTACTTTAAGGTGAGATGACAGGGGGGAAGTGCAGCCTTTGTTTCAGAGCCATGCTGTAGTGCCACAGGACTGTCTGCAGAAGGCATTTTGGTAAGCTCCAAATTAGTTCTTGGAAGCTCTGTGGCCTGGAGCAGAGATCAGTTAATGTGCCCTGCAGACTCTTAAAGCACTCAGCCTTTCAAAGCTGTGAACAATGTGTACTAATGAAAGTTCTCTGCAGGAATGACAGTATTGACCATTTAATAAGATGAAAAGAGGCTACCAGTTAATTTGGTGCTTGTAGCTAGAAAGTTTGAAAAGGAAAAAAGGATAAAGGATGCTAGTTCTTTTGCTAATGAATGTATTTTTTTCCTTGGAAATAAAATAATCCATGTAACTGCTGGTAAGTATGTGGGCATAGACCACGCTGTGATCCTGAGGGTCAATGTAAGAGTTTCAGCTTTCCACAGGCAGCAGTGAGCTGTCTCACTCATCCTCATCTTGCTATTTGCAATAAGCCTTAAAATAGGGAAGGGAGAGAGCAGCTGAAATAAACTTCTTTAGTGGTTGACTCCCATTCTAAAGAGCTTTCCTGCATCACCATGCATCATTTATGTTCCCTGCCTGCTCAGGAGGAGGCATGTAGCATGGCCTGGGAGCTCTTGACAGAGGTCTACGAAATCCCCAAAGATCGTCTGTACGTCACCTATTTTGGCGGAGATCCCTCGCTGGGGCTGAGTGCTGATGAGGAGTGCAGGGATGTGTGGCTTCGCCTGGGGTAAGTGTGTTGGAGAAGAGGTTCTGAGCAGCAGGTGCTGACATCTCAGTCTCTGTAGTCCCTCAGTTGTTCTTTAGTTGATGGAATCGGATATAGAGGCCAAAAGTTGGGTTTTAAACTAATTTTATTTCTTGTTTGTTTGAGCTATTAAAAATCAGCTGCCCTCTGAGCACTCTGGGGCACTTGGCCCTTAAGCTGTTTCTCAGATGTTATCAGTTTGAGGGGCTATATACCTAAGACTGGCCTGAATGAAGTGTGTGAAGGTTCTCTGATCCTTTGCTGCTTCTCCATTACAAGCCCTGGAGAATACATTGTCCTCTGAAAGCTGACAACAGCTGCTTCCGTGTGAGGTTGAAGCTGTTGCAGAGAGCACTGCTGTGATTTGGGAGCTTGTTGCATGCTTTTTCTGGGCTTTGAAACCAAGTCAGTCAGCTCTGTGCCACTATTGGTGTTTAGCCTTGTCCGTTGTGATCAGGTCTTAGCTCTGTTGGAATTCCCGCCCAGGAGGGAGGTGGCTCCACAGTCCCAGTGGAGAGCCTGTATCCATCAGCAGGAGCCAGATTGAGTTTATTAGCCATTCTGGGCAGTGAATAGGATGCTGTCTGGTTTGGTGCAGCTTGTTCTTGCTAAGGAAGATAATTCTCTATGAACAGAAATAAAGGAATCCTCATGTTATTGAGTTTAATGAGTTTGTATCAGTCAGGAAGGATTCTTCCCTTCCAACTTCCTGGGTGGTCTGGGCTACTGTGTGCTTTGTGTGCATGCCCTGGAGCTGCCATCTCTGTTGTTTGCCTTTCCAGGGTGCCTGCCAGTCACGTGCTTCCTTTTCCAATGAAAGACAATTTCTGGGAGATGGGAGACACAGGCCCCTGCGGTCCCTGCACTGAGATCCACTATGACCACGTGGGTGGTGGCAGAAATGCTGCAGCACTGGTGAATCAGGGCAGCCCCGATGTAGTGGAGATCTGGAACCTTGTCTTCATGCAGTACAATAGGTACCAGGCATCTAGTGTGAACTCACAAGCTTTTCCTTCTTGTCTGACTCCAAAATCACGTGTATGTTCTTAGACGTCTCACTGCTTTCCAGGAGGTGGCAGTACAGGAGCAAGAGGAAAGCTGTGAGATGAGTCCAATGTGCCTCTTTTTCCCCTTTCCTTTATTTGTCCTGTCTTTCTTCAACCTCTGCTGCCCATTCTCCCTCACTGCTCCATTCCAGAGGTCTCTTGAGGTCTGCAGCAGTCCAGAGAAACCTGCTGGAAAGAGAAAGCCTTGGACCCGTGTTCAGGGAATGCCTTTTTACCTACGTTACAGACAGTCCTGACTATCTGATGATCACATCCTGGCTGCCTGACAGTGCCAGGGCAGGCTGCTCTTAGTCTTGTCCCTGAGCTTCCTTTTGTTGTCACCTGCTGTTTCTAACCCCTGTCACTCTCCTGTTCTCTTTGACTCACCCGCTCCATTTCTTTATCCCTGAACTGACCCTTGCTTCTCTTTTCCCTTTTATTTTTCCTGGCTGGCTGTCAGAGAGGTGGAGGGGAATCTGCTTCCCTTGCCGCAGCACCACGTGGATACAGGAATGGGCCTGGAAAGGCTGGTGACAATTCTGCAGAACAAACGCTCCAACTACGACACAGATCTCTTCACTCCCATCTTGGATGCCATTCACAAGGTGACAGTGCTTCTGCTCAGAGACATGGCTTAGCAAAAGCTCCTTGAATGCAGACTGCTTGCCTGGTACCATAGTACAGCCTTCTCTGCGTGGCACTGTGCAGTATTTTGAGATAGGAGGTATGTACAGCCAGGTCCAGAGCAGCATTCCGGGGAAAGTGGAGAGAATTCCAGGTTGGAAATCAACTGGGATATCAGCACTGCTGATCTGGTTTTCCACCAAAGTTTCTTAAATTCCTCAGTGCAAGGGCATTGGCTGAGCTACCTTAGGTACAGAAGTCTTGGTCTATAATGCTCTGGAAAGATGTAATGATTATATCTCAAGTGCACAAGGTTCAGATGTAGTTGAGAATCATGATGTCGGGTGTAGCTGACTGCTTCTTGTGTGGAAACTTTTCCTTCTGCAGCCATGAATTTCTGCTGATCTGTCTCCTTACTTTCTCTTTTAGGGCTGCGGGGGGCCCTGCTACCAAGGTCTGGTCGGGGATTCTGATGTTGGGCGTGTGAATATGGCCTACCGTGTGGTGGCAGATCATGTGCGTACCTTGTGTGTGTGCATCACTGATGGCATCTACCCAGGCTTCTCCGGAGCAGAGTAAGGACATATGGAAATAGCATAGGGTGGAACAAGTTAGGTCTAGAAAGGAATATGGACAGCCAGAAGGAGAGGTTCTGGTTTGAACCCAAGAGTGCATGAGCTATGGGGAGGCAAAAAGAGATCTTAGAAGAGGTTCCAGCCACTAGGCTCATCCTTGTGTGGGTGTAGTGTGGCGAGCAGCTGGATTGTGTCAATAGATCAGGCCAGAGGAGCTGTGTTGGGGTTGTGCTGGATGTGGGACGTGGGCAGGGTTGCTCACGTGGCTGCTTGGGGAATCCTGCTCTGCTTTCAGACTGGTGCTGCGTCGGATCCTGCGCAGGGCTGTCCGCTTTTGCTCTGAAGTTCTTCACGCTCCACCTGGGCTCTTGGCCTCCCTGGTGCCTACTGTAGTGGAAGTGCTGGTGAGTAAAAGCTGCTACCTTGAGGAGTTGGGGGGAAGAATATCACACATGGACTGTTCAGCCCCACGTCCCTTTCCTGTACGCTGTCAGGAGACAATTGTGGGTGTAAAGGAGCTCTGGGAGGGTGTACCTAGTACTATGTATCACAGCAGTAAAAGTTTCTTGTCTACTGAGCCTTTGTCATGGGAGGGAGGAGGCCTAATGTGACCAGGGATACAGTCAGCACAAGTGTGTGTGTAAGTGCATGCAAGTTATGTAAGTGCACATTGTTCTTTCCTGGGGGCAGTGGCTTCCAAGCTAGCAAATCTGGTTAAAGCCATCTGAAATTGGCCCGTGTGAGTAATAACACCATCCTAAAAATCAGTGCTTTCTTCCTATTGTAAATGGATGTGTTTGCCAGCAGATGCTACGCAGGGGTGAGTCACAGGGAAATAGCCAGGAGATGGTAGCTGCAAGTCCGTGTGTGATTCTCCTGCTGTACTTCTGTCCCTGGGGCTCCCTTAACACTCACCTGCCTGAGAAACCTCTGTAATACGTGTGGTATGCTGTGAGAAGATGCTGAGGATGTTGTGACTAACGGAGGCTCGCTCCACAGGGAGACGCCTATCCAGAGCTGACGAAGAATGCAGACCAGGTGAGCAACGTGGGATTCCCTGGAGAGAAACCCCCTCTCTGATTATCTTTGTGAGGCACTACTCTCAGGGGCAGAAGTCAGCCCTTCCTCAGGACTTAGCTGGAAGAGTTTGCATAGCCACCTCCATAAACATATTCTCATGGGTGGGCTGAGATTTGCTTGGAACATGTTTTTATCCTGGGCACAAGAAGTATCTGTAGCAGATTTCCTCGTGGGAGCTCTACTAGATCCTTACCAGGGACTGTTTGTCCTGGTATAAGGCAGCTGTTGCTCTAAAAAAGCTGGGGTAATTCTTTTGTTCAGTGCACGTACGGCCTGTCCTAGCGTGGGTACCTTTTTGTCCAAAGTGGGTTGGTGATTTAAGGCTAGTCCTGGCTTGCTTCTGCTGACAGCAACTGTGACAAGTAATTTCTCTGGCTGTTCCAGCCATGCAATTTTAATTGGGTCACAGCCATAAATGTCTGGCAGGGAGCATTTGTCACCTCCAGCCTTCCCCAGGTGGATGGTCACTATTTCCTTGACAGGAACGGTGACAGGAGGCACAATGACTTTGGTGCTGCTTAGTAATGCATTGTGGCTGTGGTGTGATGGATACTTGCAGAACAAAAAGGTTGGTTCAAGCAGAGACCTGGTTTGGGGTGCATCAGTCATCGAAGAAGCCAAGCCATTGAAGAAGCAGCCAACCTGACCCCTTTCAGCCATTTTGTACCAAACATGGTAGATGGGATGGAAGACCCCATTGGTCATTTTGGGTCACCTGATCTGTTCACTTCTCCCCACAGGTGCATCCCCTCCACAGGGTAAACCACCAAGTCAGCTGACTCTGGTTGTCACAGCAATCAGTATCAGCAAGAGCTTCTTTCCCTGAACAGAAAGTTGACTCTGATCCACCCCAAGCCAGGACAAGCAGACACAGCACCCTGTTAGACACCTGCTTGATGTGCTTTGAGCTGACTGTAGCAGGGAGCCCAGCCGTAGCAGAGCTGAGCTGAGGAGCTCACTGAGATGTTATGGCTAACCTTTCTTCTGATCCTTGAGCAGATCATGGATATCATCAATGAGAATGAGGCAGCTTTTCTGTCTTCCCTTGAGCGTGGGAGGCGCATCATTGAGCGGACAGTGCAGCAGATGGAGCCCTCTACAAATTTCCCAGGTGAGTCTCACTCCTCTGACAAGCTCCACTCAAAGTTGATTTGATCCAGGCCCTCGCAAGTATTGCAGTGTCTGCATCCCCCACGTGTTTTCAGTGAACTTCTAGCCCTAGGCAGAGGACCAGATGTTGCTCCTGTCTTCAGATTACAATTGTATTGTTTTCTAGAACTTTGTTTACAGAGCACACTAGGCACCAGGAAAGTTAGAAGCGTTTTCTTGCTGCTTTATTGACTTGTTAACTCGATCCTTAGAAGACACAGCTGAAAGAATGAGTTCAGGACCTAACCAGAGCAGCTGCTTGTTTAGGTGTGCTGCACTGAATTTCAGCAAGGTTGTGGGGCGTGATTAATACTCAGTCCTGCACAAGAACTACTGCACGGCTTCTCTTCCCTTCCCCACTGCAGTTGCACACAATGCAGGTGAATCCAGTTACCAAGACACATACTGGATTGGTTTTATCCAAACAAATCTTGAGACACTTTTGCTTTCTGTGTTCACACAGAGTTCATGTCCTCCTTTTTGTCCTACAGCTGAAGTAGCCTGGTCTCTCTATGGGAATTTGGGATTCCCTCTGGATCTGATTGACTTAATGCTTGAAGAAAAGGGAATCAGTTTGGATTCAGCTGCCTTTAATGAACTTGCTCTCAAAGATGCAAAGGTAAGAGGGAGACTCAAGTCAGAATTCAGAGCCTTCTCTCTTTGTGAGCATGGAGGCAGAATTCTTTTCACTACTGAGGCTCTTTTGATGCACCACAGAGCCATGTGCCTTTTTCCTGAAGGGGAAGTGGGTCTGAAACAGCAGTGTGGTCACAATGCCTTTGCTTGTGGGTGTGGGACTGAGAACTATTGGCTGGTGATTCTCTTCAGATCAGTAGAAATACTTTATGATGCTGACCATTGCCAGGAAGAGGTTATCACAGAACTACACAGGTTAGCAGTGTCCTCTCTGTCACATGTTGCAACTCCTCACACAAAGCAGAGACAGCTTAGCCCAAAGTGCAAGTGATTTATGGAGTTCACAAAATCTCCGTGGTCTCTGTCGTGCTGGAAGATTTGCACTGCCCACCCTGTGCAGTTATCAGTTCAAGGCCTTGCCCTCCCGAGCTTTACCAGCTTGGAAGTTTCACAGCTACACAGCAAGCTGTGCTGGGAGGGTTGTGTTAGGGGTTGCTTATGGCCTGCCTCAAGGCTGGCACGGGGTGGTATTGAGTGCTTGTGGGGTTTGAAGGAATGGGGTTGGTTTAACAATTGCCTCCATCAGCCTGGAGGAAGGTGGAGCAAGTTGTTTCTAACCTTACTGCTCCTGTTACTGGTTTGAGTGCCCCCAGGAATCTTCCATCTAACTGTGCCTTCGCTCTGCTGTAGCGGAAGGCTGGTGGCCAACAGGCAGGACAGCTGGATGACAGAAACCTGTGCCTTGATGTGCACTCCCTGGCTCAGCTGCAGAGCGATGATGTGCCCACTACTGATGATTCTCCAAAGTACGCCTACACGCTTGGGCAGCATGGGCAGTACGGTAAGTAGCCAGGTCCTGTCTGTAAGGCAAGTTCTGAGCACTGTAATCTTTCAACAGGCCTCTTTTACTGCCTGCAGAACATGTACTTTGTGGTTCAAACCTGCCCACCTTGCTGCTGCATCTTTTCTCTGCACTGTACCTCATCCCAAAACGGGTGCTTTTCTTACTGCTGTTGGTGTGTCCCCGGGAAGGCTCTGGGCTGGTGACAAGGCTGTGAGCTCTGGGTTGGTATTGCTGTGCAGTGGTGAAGCCAGGACTGTTGATTTCTGCTAGAGGTAATTCTCTCCCCAGCAATTAGCCTTCTGGGTGTGAGGACTTGGGAGAATGAAGAATAATTATGCAAGGCTTCAGGAAATTGTTTAAAATGGTGCGCTCTCTGTTTCTTTGTCAGACCACTAGATGCCAGTGCAGGCTTTTTATCAGTTAGGGTAACTGGGGTTGCTGGTGCTCTAGGGAAAGCATAAAACTAAACCACAGAGAGTGAGAGGTGGTGTGGCTGTCACAAACAATTAGAGATAGCTGTGTATAGACAGTTCCCTCTTATCCAACGTACTGGAAGCAACCCACATTAAAGCGGAAAGTGAGGCAATTCAAACTATATATGCTATAGCAAGAGTATAATGGAGGGAAAAAAAAAAAAGCCAAACCAGCAGCCAGACTGGCTGGAATCTCCAAGCCAGCATTGTCCCACCCCCTCAGTCAGTGAACTATGGAATAATTGGGGTTGAAGGGGAACTCTGGATGTCCAGTCTGTTGACCAAAGGAGCGTCAATTTCTCAGTCAGATCAAGTTCCTTAGAGTTTTGTTCATTTAAGATACTTCAGGAGAGATCCCACAGCCTCTCTGCACCCCGTTCCAGTTCTTTGTCATCTTAATGGGAAAAGTTGCTTTGCTTTTGTACCACCAGAATCTCCTGCACTTTAAATGCAGTCTCACAAATGATAAATAGGGGTGAATAATCACTTTCCTTGACCTGCTGGCTACAGCCCAGCAGGCAGGCAGTCTTGCTGCAAGGGCACCCTGATGATTTATGTTCAGCTTGCTCCTGAGGACCACAAGGTTTCTGTCAATCCATTTCTGTAGCCTGCTGAGATGCCTCTGAAAAGCAGCCATGTGCTTCAATATATCAACCAGTTCCTACAAATTTATTGCCATACCTAAGCATGGGTACATCCTCTCTTGTCATGGATAGTCATTAATAAAGATGTTAAATGGTTTGGGCCCTAATATCAGCCACCAAATAGCTCTACTGGTAACTGAGTATCAGTTGAACATTGAACTGTTGAGCAATGCTCTGTGTGCCCAGTTACAGACCCACCTTACAGTCCACCTGCCCAGTCCATGTCATACAGATTTGGCTATAAGGAGGCTACAGGAGAGCATATTGGAAACTTGCTACATCAAGGAAGGTGACATCCCTGTTTCCTCTTGTCCACCAAGCCAGTCATCTCTCCATAGAAGGCACTCAGGTTGGCCAAGTTGGCAGTGTAGTGAGATGCAAACATGTATGTGCTACATCTTGCTCTATAAGGCTCGTGTGGAGCCAGATTGGGTGTCCTGGCCTAGTTCCCTGCTACCCAGCAGGTCTGTCACTAGATAAGCGAGGGTTGACTTGGTTCCAAATAACAGGTCTTTCATCCTTTTTGCCAGTAGCTGTTCCTCACCTGCCAAGGCAAAGGAGAGTGACAGCTTTCAGTACAGACTGGGTGTTGGCAGGGTCGTCATGGGGAAGTGACCCCTCCTTTCCCACTGCAGTCTCATGGGGTGTGTGCACTAATTGCTGTGATATTCTTTTCCCTGACAGAGTTCAGCCCATGCCAGGCCACTGTCCTGATGCTGTACAGAGATCAGTCTCTCCAGAAAGAGGTTGGGGCAGGGCAACGCTGTGGTGTCGTCTTGGACAGGACCAACTTCTATGCAGAGCAGGGTGGGCAGGCCTGTGACCAAGGCTACATGATACGTTTAGGACAGCAGGTGAGACACTTTGGTGCCTGAACCCAATGCCACCATGGATGGTGACACCAGGCAGACTTCCCCAAGTGATGGATTGTTTTACTCAATTTGCAAGCTGCTGACTCCTGCTAGTTCCCTTGGCTTTGCCTCAAGGTTGGGAGAGTGAGGGAGAAGCAGCAATAACTTCACAGAGGTGGACCTGCTGCTCTGGTTGTCTTTTCAGCCCTGTGCAATTTCTTCTGGCTGGGGAATGCTGTAAAGTCTTCTTTATTGCACTGCAGTCTTGCCAGCTGAGGTTGCAATGCAGAGAGGCCTCCTCGATCGATGAGAGCCCACAAGCTGAATAACTTGTCTCTCGCCAGTCCTGGACAGTTAACTGCAAGCAGTGCCCAACCTGAAACCCAGTTCAAAAGCTCTTATTCCCACTAAAAGCATCAGGGAGGATCTCCACCTTTGCAGCATGTTCTTCAGCCTTGCCAGAGGGAGAACTTTCACCCTCTCCTGGAGAGTTACATGGAATGCAGCTCTTTTTCCTCCCCACATTCCAGCTCTTGAGGATCACCTATGGGCATTGATGCTGCCTTTTTAGCCTTGCAGAAAGTGATAGTGCCTTGCTCAGCACTTCTCAAGCTGAAGCAGGGATCAAGTTTCTCTTGCCAGCCCAGTGAGGTGGAAATGGCGCCTTGGATGCCTGAGACAGGTGCCTTGACAGCTGCTGTCCATTTTCTCATGAACAAGTATCTTTGTTAGGAAAATTCATCAGCATGGGTGGTGTTGCTGCCCCTCTGCTGCGAGCTGACAGTCTCAGCTTGTTGTACAGTGAGTGGCTGGATGCAGGGAGTGCTTGAGGCCCTCTGGTTGCTTTGGCAGTAAGTTTGTCCCTCCTTTTCTCACCCAATTGCTGTCTTTTAGAGATGACTGAAGGCTGTGTTTCCTAGTTGGATCAAGCAGGCACCAATCACAGATCTCTGTATGTTCCCTATGTCCTGACTCATCTTTCTGTCTCTCTTTGCTCAGGATGTACTCTTCCCTGTAGAATCGGTTCATCTCTGTGGTGGTTACGTGATCCATGAGGTCACCGCTGTGGAAACCCTGCGTGCTGGGGACCAAGTGCAGCTCTTTGTGGATGAGGTGATAACTGATTGCTCTTAACTTTTTCCTGGGCTTGCCCTGAGAGTCTTGTGATGTCCTCAGTAACCTGGGCACAGCAGAGCCTTGTCCCTTGTATTCCTCAGACTGCTTTTCATTGTGATGTGCAATGGGAAGGAGACCTCACAAGGAACTCTGTAATCTTCTGTGAGCCCTTGCTCTGTCCAGAAGTATCTGCCTACCCTTTGATGTTTTACAGAGGTGATCCCATGGGAGAAAAAGTTAAATCTGCTCTGTGACATAAATTCATCTGACAGCTGTGCTATCTGTTGTTTTTCCCTTCCATCTTCTCCCGTCCCCTCACATGCAGCCTTTCCCTTATCACTTTGTGCCATCCTCTGCTCCCGCCGAGCTGTGGAGATCCAGCACTGCCTGATGACTCATCTGTGCTTTCAGGCCCAGCGACTAGCCTGCATGACAAACCACACTGCTGCCCACCTGCTGAACTTTGCACTTCGCCACGTCCTGGGTGACAACACGGAGCAACGAGGGTCCCATGTGACAGCAGAGCGGCTACGCTTTGACTTTGATACCAAGGTGACTCTGGACTTGTGTTTTCTTGTTCTCAGCAGTGGTAACATCCCAGTACTGGCCTTCTCTCCAGGGATTTTTCTCTTCTCACCACAATGGCTGCTTTAGAGACCTATCATGTTTTATCCGAGCAATGAAACTTGGCCCTCTGGACGTGACTGGTGCTGCTTTGCATTGACCTGACTTTGAGCAAGGCTTGCTGAGGGGATGGGATGGGGGTCAGAAGGGAAAGGACTTAAGAAGGCTGGTGATTATGGGGCTGAACTGAGTAATGTAAAGGGGTCTCCAAGAGATTCACCAGCTTGAGTGTGTCTGATGTCTGTGCTGGTCATCCAGGTGAGAAGGGTTGAGAAATGAAAGCTGTTGAGTCAGGCTGAGCACTGGTAATCTGTCACTCACGCAGTATCTCTCTTGAAGACTTCGGTTGATGCTCTCAGATCAAAAATACTTATCCCTTATGGTAGGAGGAGGTACGAGGGTCACAATGCTCACAATTCCCTTTTACAAGGAGGGAAGATGAGATGCAAGGGGAGAGCGATGTGCCCATGCTGTGTTGCCTGGGGTTCCTGCCCCAGTTCTTCCTCCTTTGTTCTGTACTTTTGAGGAGGTTTCTCCTGAAGATGGCTGATTTACTTCCTCAGGGCCCTGTGACTGTGGAGCAGCTGCAGCAAGTGGAACAAGTGGTCCAGGATGCGATCAAACGAAATGAGGTTGTGCATATGGCTGAGGTGCCCCTCACGCTGGCAAGGAGAGTTCAGGGACTCCGTGCAGTGGATGAGGTATGATATGATGGCAGGACACATCTTCATGAACCTTCTCCTACAACAGAAATCATCTATGTCACAAGAAGTGTTGATGTAAGAGGTTTCTGCAAAGGAATTGACTCCCAAAACTCGTGAAGGAAAATAGGACAGAGATGAGATCTCAGGAGCACTGTGTTGTGCTGGAGGCTGGTGATGCATAGGCTTTTTGCTCATTTATTTGGACCAAAAGCTTGTATTGTCATCCAATTGCTTCTTTCTCCCCATGGTGGCTGGTGTTGGGGGAGAAGCAGTGCTGTCCCTGACTCTGGGGCTGCTCTAGAACAGGAAAAAAGTGAGGTGGAGACCTGAAGCCATGTAGTTAGTCTCTGAGTGCCCCTGAAGGACCATGTTGTTAGCTGCTGATCCCTATCTCCTCTGTCAGGGGTATCCAGATCCAGTGAGGATAGTGTCCCTGGGGGTCCCTGTGGAGACTGTGCTGACACGCGACTCTGAGGCTGCAATGCAGACCTCTGTGGAGCTCTGCTGTGGGACGTAAGTGACTTTTACTTACAGTCAGAAGGTGTGTTTGTGGGCACTGATGGCTGAGGTAGAGACATTATTGCAAGCTCCACTCCCTGTCCCTGTGCAACTAAGGTTTGTCACCAGGAAGATCTTGCAAGGACAGGATGGGCTAGTTATGAAGCTTTGGAAGTCCCAGGGTGAGAAAACTTCAGTGAAAGGCAAAGCATTTTCCCTTGCTTCCTAGTCTGAAACCAATGTGGTAGCTGCAGGGCACTATCAGAGTGTGGGAAAGGGCCTGTCATACCAGAGCTACAGTGCTTGGCTTTGTAGGAGAGCTGGGGACCCAGCAGGATACTGTGAGGTGGTTGTGAGATCTTGAGACTGCTCTGGTTATGTTAATTAATTATCTTTGCCCTTTTCTACTTTTAGTAGTAATGAGAGTAGAAGAAGAGCTAATCAATCTTAGGACAATGCTGACACACACAAAAAAAATGCCCAGGAACAAGTTGGCCTTTGAGCAGATACAGCTGAAAGTGAGCAAGTTTCTAGTCATGAGATCATTCTTGTGGGAGTAGCGGGACAAGAAACTGCATGGGAGTGGAAACAATCAATTCTTGTGAAGGTGTCTGAAATGATTACTTGTGGTAACAGAACCTGAGACACCGTAGTTGTTTCCATAACCATAACCAGTGTCAAATAGCCAAGAAGGAAAGGGGAGGTTGACAGGGAGCCATCAGGATTTTAGGAATGAGAAAGGATTGGGGTTGGGGAGGGGCTGCTGGACTTGAGACTTGTCTAAAAGGAAAACAGACTTCCTGATTTCTGTTTCCAGAGAGCAGCTTATTTTCTGTCTTGTTGTTTTCCTACTTTGCAGGCACCTCCTACAAACAGGAGCTATAGAAGATCTGGCCATCATCAATGAGCGTCAGCTTGTTAAAGGGATTAGCCGTGTCATTGCAGTGACAGGGGGACAAGCCAAACGGGTAAGAAAGGGAGAACTGAGGTTTCTGCCTTGTGAAGGGAGAAGGACCCAACTTTGTAGGTTCCTGCTTAGATATTTAGCTTCCCTCTGCTTTGCCTGGAGTCTCCCTGCTGTGCCTGATCTGGCTTCCTCCTTCACCCCTGAACCCAACTCTGCTGCCGTACCTGACTGTTCACCTCCACACCCCCATTCATTCTTCCTTTCATACACCCTTTTCCAAAATAAGAACTTGGCACAAAATACCGGGAAGTCTCTAAACTATAAATTTCAGGCCCCAGGTAGGTATTTAAAGGTGTGATCCTTTGTGCTTTGGTTTCACCTTCTGCTCATCTCCTGCCTATCACAGCTGGATTTGCACTGTATGGTTACAGGGCTCTGGCCTCATTCTTGCAGCCCTTCTACTTCTTTTCTTTAGTCTTTTTCCTGCTAAACTGCAGTTCTGGCCTGGATGGGTCTGTATAAAAAGTAAGCAACCTATTATTGTGTCCATCAGATCGTTCTGTCCTTTGAATATCTGGAAGTGTCAGGGGCCCTGCGACTTTGCCTGCTTTCTTTAAGGCTGCAGTCAGAGTAGAGTGACTCACTGTCAGTGGAACTGGGAAGATTAAAGGCAAAGGCCACCCCTGCAAATCTGTTGGGTTTTTTTTTTTTGGCTGGCTGGCCGCTGTACATCTGTGTCCCTACCAAGGCTTTTCTTGATGCAGAGGGAATGAAAAGCTGCAGGGCCCATCTTCATGCTTTGGTGGAAGTGCTGACCTGGAGAGCCCCCGAGAGGAGCTCTGTGTGTGTGTGTGTGTTAATCAGACAAGGGGGACTGCAGGCATGAGGGAGTGACTTGAAACAAGGGATGTGTATCCTAGCTTGGCAGAGCAGTCCTCATTGTCCACAGCTTTTCTTTTGTACTCTCTGCTCTTCTGGTCTAAAGTCTAGCAGGACCCTCATGGGCACAAAGATCTGGCAGAGAGGGAATGCTCCAAACCGTAAGGATTTTCACAGTGAATAAAGCTTGTTTTAGCTTATTTGGTGTTGGGCAGTAAGAAACGCACCAAGACCAGCTGAACTGGACCTCAGGAAATGTGCTTGAACAATTAATGAGTTTTCTTTAGTTTTAGTGTTTCTTTTGTTTCTTCAGTCGTTAGTTTCAAGATTGCATTTGTTAATGAAAAAAGAGCACTAAGAAGTAAAGGGGGCTCCCAAGTTTTTTTTCGTTGAAATCCTCGTGATTTGGTGTGAGATACTGAGGAAACATAAATGCACAACAGGTTGGTCCCCTGGGAGTGACCATCTAATGTTGGTTGTAAATCTAGAGTGGAACGTTCTATTCCAGATTCTCTTGTGGGCAGTCTTTAAAACCTCTGTCTGCAGAGCAATACTTCAGTGATTATCACCCTGCTGCCTCCTCACTTTCTCCATCCCTGTTCATTCTTTCTATTGCTGCATTTGAAGCATTCTTTCCCTCCTCCTTTCCAGGCCCGGGAAGTAGGCCAGTGCTTGGCTATGGAAGTGGACTCTGTCTCCCTACGAATGAAGCAGGGGAGCACTTCTATTCCTGAGATGCAGAACCTCTCCAAAGAAGTGGGCCAGTTGACCAAAGTAAGGATTGTGCTCCTGTACAGAAAGATCCCAGTATGAGGTCGATATGCTTGAGGCACATGAGTTCTTCCCCAGCAGGTTATCATGGTTTAACCCCAGAGAGCAGCTGGGACCATGCAGCTGCCCTTACAGTTCTTCTCCTTTCCCCTGGAAGGGCAGGGGGAAGAGGGAGAAAAGGAGGGGAAAGGGAAAGAGAAAAACCTAATGGGCTGAGATAAAGAGAGTTTAATATAATAATAACAGAAAAAGAAAATAACAATAATAATAATAATAATGACACAAGTCACTCTCACCACCTGGTGAATTGGTACCTTCCCAAACAGTAATCATGGATTCCTGCCCCTCAGCCAACTCCCATTTATATACTGAGCATGGCATCTACGGTACAGAATATTCCATTGACCATTCCATTGTTCTGTCTGTGCTGCTGCTTGGCTTCTATGGGAAGCTGAAAATAGTTCTTGGAAAATATAAACATCACTTAGCAACAATTAAAACAATACGCATTGCTGACATTCCTTCCACAGCAAGCACGAGAAAGAAAATTAACTCTTTCCCAGCTGAGACCAGGACACAGGTTCACATCTTACCATAGTCAGTAGCAAGGGCATGTTGCTACCTGCTGGTGCCACTTTGGTCCCAAAGATTTCAGCCAGTGTCTAGGTGCCTCTGTTGCAGGGGGAATGTGAGAGAAGACAGTGGTGGGGAGGATAAAACAGTGAAAATGGGTTCCCAGGCTCTTCCCCAGTCTATTGATGTCCAGCTGAAAAGAGAAAGCTACAAGCCACACAGTGACTGGCTGGCCTGATCACACGGGTACAGGAGGAGGCCGGGTTCCAGCTTGTTTATTTCTAGGTACAGTTTAGTGCCCTTACACAGCAAATTGTCTTTCAGGTGGTGGCTAACACTGCAATGCCCCAGTGGCAAAGAAAAGAACTGCAGACTATCCTCAAAGCACTACAGCGAACAGCCAACACAGCCGTCAAGAAAATGGAGGTGCAGCAGGTACGGTGGCAGCAGCAGCACACTCACTTGCTAATAGCATTGTGTGGCAAACACCCGTGGGCCTGCTGTCTCTGTCACACGTCACAGCCTCTCAGTTGCTAGGGTCCTGTTAGAGGGCAGAAGGTACAATCACACAAGCCCTGTGTTGGGTTGATTTCACTGGCCATCATTTGTAATCCAGTGAGTGAGTGACTGGGCTTTTGGCACCTGCAGAATCCCGGTATCTCTCTGCCTGTGCGGATGGGGAGCCCCGTATCGGCAGTTTTGGCAAACACCAACAGGCAGGTAGACATCCATCAAAAGGAGGTGGCCCTGAAAATGGGCTTTACAAGGTCACACAGTGAGACAGTGGCAGGACAGAGCCTTTCTCCCTGCCATGTGGATATTTCGCTGGCTTCCCAATGCATTTGGCCCTTGCTAATTTACCTGACTACGTTAAAAGCCCTTTGGAAATGCTTATTTGTTACTTAGTGTTCTAGCAAGAACTATTATTTTCTTAAAGCAGAAACCTGTATGAGACATGACACAATGTATAGGTCCAGGAGGGAGGCTGGAGCCCAACTGGGTCACTGGCTATTCCACTTTTGAAAGTGGTTCATCTCTGCTTGCTTTTGAGGAAAGAGGGTTATAGAGGTCTTCATGTGAAGATTTCCATCTGCTGGTCTTACTTCTGCTAACATACATCCCCTTTCTATCCCACGGAGCAGCACTTCCAGTCCCTAAGTACAAAAGTTGTATACAGAATATCCCCATCCAGCCCACCTTTTGCCACCTGTAGCTCCCTCCAGTGCCATGTGTTTCCTCCTCCAGGCTGAAGAGAAGGCACAAAGCCTGTTAGCAAAACATTGCAACCAGCCCGTCATCATTGATACCGTCCCAGCCGACTCCCTCTCTGTGAGTAACCCACATGAAAACTGTTGGCCCAGTCGTACCTCAGGTGCTGCAGAGAGTAAGAGGGAACTGCTGGGCACATTTTCTGCTGCATGCTAGTTTGGAGGTGTTTGGTTTGGTTTGGTTTTTTGCTGTAGCCTCACCCATCTTCTCCCTGCCTCTCCTAGATCCTAATGAAGGTGGTGAACCAGCTGTGTGACAAGTCTCCTGGCACTTCAGTCCTGCTGCTCAGCCCTCAGGTTTCTGGCGAGGTGCTGTGTGCCTGCCAGGTGTCCAAGGTAAGCAGAACCCTGGCAGAGACACAGGGAACCTGCCTGTGAAGGGGGACAGGATCCGCTGTTCAGCAGATCCCAGTTGAGGCTTTCCCTGGAATTCTGCTCAGTGATGGTTAATCATGAAGGTGTAGGACCTGAAATGACTATACTGGGACCAGATATGTTTTCAGTCTTTGTTGGGCACAGATATCCCTGGATCCTCTAGGCTGTGTTTGCCCAGAGGCAGGACTCAGCATTAATGTGTAACCTCCGTCTTTTTGGTCCTCCCAGTCATGGCTGCCTCAGGCTGGTGAGGGCAGCCCAGGCTGCATAACAAGAGAAGGTTATTAACCTTTCTTCCTCCAAATTACTTTGCTCTGTGTCTCTTCCCCAGAATTGCCTCCCTGTGTTCTCTGCTGCTGACTGGGCCGTGGCTGTCTGTACGCGGATGGAAGGGAAGGCAGGAGGCTCTCCCATCGTCGCTAAGGGCAGTGGAAATGCCAAGGACCTGCAGGGAGCCCTGACTGCTGCACTGGAGTTTGCTCAGAGCAAACTCTGAAGTAACTGTGACACTTTAGTGACAGGACAGCTGTAGGCAGCCCAGCTGCAAGCTGTGTGGACACTTGATGCAGAGCACGTGTTATGCTCTGCTGATCTGAAGGGTTTAGCAGCTCTCACTGAACATTGCTGCAACCACCACATTGGAGGATTTAGCTTCTGGCCATCAGGGATCAGCAGAGACCCCACTTCTGATCTCACTCACAGAGTGATACTGCCTGTTCTCAGCATGGACACCTGGGGGTCATCGCTCAGAAATGGAATGCCTCAGAAACTGGTGTCTCAGAAAGCATCAGTTGCAGCAGCAGATCCTGCTTCTGAACAGTGTGGCTCTTGTGACAAGATCAGCACCAAGTGGCTCCACAGGAGCATGGGGAGACGGCACAGTGTTATCCTAAAGCCATTAAACAGGAAAGAGTGTTTGATCCTCTGATGTTTTTTGTTAGTGGCATCTTTTTTTTTCCATCCCCGTAGCCCCACAACTCGGCACACACTCTTGTGAGCAGTCCCATCCTACTGCAAAACTCGGGATACCGCTCTGATTAAAAATGCTACTGTAATTTAGAAATGGGGAGAGATGCCCTCCTCTTCCCCCCCCCTCCCTGCCTTCAGGCTCAGCTTTTTCAGCCTTATGCTTGTTGAACTGTGCAATGAGTAGTGCTAAAGCCAGTCCTCAGTACTGAGGGAACAAAACCATCTCAGTCTCTACCTCTTTGCTTTGGATGAATGTTCACATCCTTGTTTCCTCCTGCTGCTCTCTTGTAACTCCTTCCTTCTCATGCTGCCTCCTCGTTCCTTACTTACCAGCACCCACCTGAAAACTGATCTGGAGAGTAGTGTGAATGGGGACTTTTGATGTGTTGCAGCATGGAACTCCCTGTGGCAGGACACTCAGCCATGAGGTGAGCAGCTCTCCCTCCTGAACTGGTCGCTTTTCACGAGTGGTAGCAGACACAGCAAACTCAACTCATAAAGACATTTCAGACTTCCTTGTTAGAGTGACGTCTGGAGCTCTTTGCCAAAGCACAGTTATTTTAGATCCTGTATTGACTTAAATAGAGAAGCACAAATGGTAGGTGATACAAAGGTGCAATAGGACTGTGGTACAAGCAGGTTTCACCCTTTGAGCAGCAGCGGCAGTCTGACAGGATGAGTTTCACCAGCAGGTAGGGTCACCTGGCACTGCAGAGGAGACAGTAGCTGCCTGCTTTTGGGGAGAGGGGGAGGAGGGCTGGAAGCACAGGGATGCAGGAGCAGGAAATGGCTGTCACGTAGATAAGGCTTGGTGAAGAGGATGTAGTGGGGGAATGGCCCAGTCTCCTAATGAGACTTCCTACACTTTTCTTAGCTGCCTGCATGAGGGGGAGTAGCTGCTGTCAGCAGAGCCTCCTTCATCTCCCTTCTCTCTTCAGTGAGCAGTTCACTAGGGGAAACAGGGAGCTGGGCTTACAGGCAGCACTAGAGGACAAGGGGCTTTCTCCCTTATGTGTGGTCCCTAAGGCTCCTCATCTTTGCAAAGTGCCAGAAAGCTGATCTTGTGCTTGGCTAAGTGATACGTGGACTTGAGGGCAGAAGGAACAGGGGGCCTTCAGGGGCTGATGGTGCTCCTTGCTGTCCTCTGCTCCCCCAAAGCACTGACAGCTACAGTTGGAGCAGGACTGCAGACCTTAATTCTTCAGTAAACGTTGCTTCCAGCCAGGGAGCTTAAAGCAAAGCTTGTTGAAAGGGAGACTGAGCTGAAGTCACTGGGCCCCTGCTGCCAGCAGTTCAGCCATCAGGGGGGCACACAAGTGCCTTCCTCTCATTGCCCTGGCAGGGGGGCAGGTTGCTACTCTCTGCAGACCCTGCCAGCATTCCCACACATTGCAGCAGAGAAGCTCGGTGCTTTCTCAAAATTCATTCCACTTCTAAATGTAGAGGTGCTCATAACATCTCTGCAAGGAACCTGAGCGCAGGGAGGAGCTGGAACATCCAGCCCAGCGCTTTGGGGACCTTGTGACAATGCTGGAGAGGGTACATAGAGTCCCAGAGGATGATTCTTGCTGTCTGTCAGAAGCAGCATTAGTGCCTGGTGTTTCACAGCTTCTGTCTTTCACTTGGGCCACAGCAGTACCAGGTTCAGGGAGGGGAAAGGGTGCTCTGTTTTATTGGGAAACCATTTTCCTGGGGTGATTTTGTGTTACTGTATTAATAGCTGCTACAGGAGATGATGTTTCTTTTCAGTACTGGAAAGTAGGTGTGAGGAGAAAGAGGAGAGGAATGCTGTGTTGAGCTGCTCCTGCACAGTGCTCCAAAAGCAGAGCCCGAGTTTGCCACCAGCAACTGTATAAAATTAATCCCCTTTGGTCTGACTTTTTAGCTTAAAGGCCACTGATCTCTTGTAAACTTTTGCCCAGCCCCTTAAGGGGCAGGAATCTGTGCGCTGACCTTCGAGGTAAAGCCTTCACTGATGGGGAAGTTGAGCCCCCCTTGTCATTCCCCTGGAGGCCCAAGGACTCCTGCTGCAGAGGCAACTGGAGCAGTGGCCCCTGGGGCTGTTGGAAGGAGGTCCAGATTGTGTATCAGGAAAAATTTTTACACTGAAAGGGTTATTAAGCCTTGGAATGGGCTGCCCAGGGAAGTGGTTGAGGCACCATCCCTGGAGGTATTCAAAAGACAGGTTGGCCTAGTGCTTAGTGATGTGGTTTAGTGATGAGTTGTTTTTTATCAGAGTTAAGTTGCTGGTTGGACTAGATGATCTTAAAGGTCCCTTCCAACCTAGGCAGTTCTGATTCTATGAGTGAGCAGCAAAGGCCTGATGGCTCAGTAACCCAGCTCTGCTCACTTTTCCCATGGGAATAGTTCCCTGCTCTCATGGTGACAGACCTAGCCCTACAGTGGGAAATAAGCTCCCGAACTCCAAGCAGGGGCACTAGTGGAAGACTTAAGGATTCTGCAACCAGTTCCAGGCCATTTGGGGAACCAAAAGGTATTGGTTAAGTGACAGCAGTAACAGCTTGGGCAAACGATGGTGAAAGGTGGGCAATGGGCTGGGTGGGAAAGGCCCACCATGGCCTTGCTCTGCACACACACCAGCCAGCAAGAGTTAAAGGGCTCCTAAAGTAGAGCAGGGCTGTCAGTCTGGCAATCTATGGGATCTGTGGGTGGTTTCAGGTAACCTCTGCAGCCAGGCTTTCCAGAAGGCAGCCCAGAGTGGCAGGAGACCACTGAGGAGCAAGTCTCCGCAGCTCATCAAACAGCTCTAGAGGTGGTGGCAGCAGCATATCTTGGAGCAGGGAGCATTCAACCACCTGCACAGCCCTTCCCAGCTTTTCATGCCCATGGCTACCTGCAGGGTCAGCTGAAAGACCTGCCCAGGCTGGGGGGAGTTGTTCTGCAACAACCATGCACTGTGTGGTATCAGGCCTGTCCTATACCGTCTTTACACCAGTTTGGTGTCTATGGTATCTATGTTCCTCAACTTCTGCACCTCCAGTTGGAACTGCAGCCCCTTCTCTGTCATGTGATTCTGTCATCTATAGCAGCCTCAGCACTCTCTGCACCCAAGGGTGCTCCATCTCCTGCACTGCCTTCCTATAAATGTTAAAAACCACCTGGTCAGCCTGCTGGCTCTTCTTCTGCGTCAGCCAGAGCAGCCTTGGAGGAACCTTCCAGCTTGGACCCTGTTTTCTTTCTCTTCTTTTGCTGCTCTGAGCCTTTCTCAGCATGAAAGTCAGTATTTCCTTTCCTCTTTCTGAGCCTGGAAGGATTTAAGTGGGTCATCAAGGAAGTCACAGCATAACCGAGTCATGATCTTACTAGATCGTAAGCTCAGTAGCATGAAACCTGCTAATTTTGTCCTAATTGAAGGACAAAATGGAATCATATTCTACTAAAAAATATTTTTGTGGAGGCTTCTGTGGTGCCTACATCACCCTAGCCTGTTAAAGTGTGTTAATGTAGTAGAAATGCCAGGTTTTGAGACATGGCTCAAAAACATCCCATCCTCCCTTCTCCCTTCTGCAGAAGGACAATGCATCCATGTCCTGTGCTGCAGCCGCATAACTGCCAGGTTTCTGCCTGGGGACACCCTGCCTTTCAGTGCTGGGTCAAGTAATGCTCAGCTGGGAGGGCTTGGGGGAATGAAACATGAGTTTTAAATGTAGTTCTCCAGCCAAAAGAGCAGCCTGCATTCCCTCACAGTCACCAAGGATCCAAGGTGTGAGCAGTACCCCGGGCACACATTTGCAACTCCAAACACACGCACACAGAAGGGACAGCAGGAAGCGGGAAACTAATTAAAGAGATGATGCTGGGTTTTTTTCTGTGAACAGGTGCTGTCAGGTTGGCAACACCTCCGTAAGTCCAGATGGACCCTGAGGTCCCTTCAGGGCATGTGTAATGCAAGGACTTGCCAGGCCAGTCCCAAGCAACCGCCTGATTTTGGCAAAAGGGGAGTAGAAAGTACACGCTTGTCTCTCCTTCCCTGCTTTGCTCCAGGATCTTCACTCTTGACAGCCTGGGCTGCAGAGGGAGAGGTTGACACACAGCTCTTGCAAGAAGCCCGGCTCTCCCCGAGCACCCCCACCAGCCCCAGGGCTGACCGCTGTAGACACCTGAGGTTCTGACCCCCAGGGTCCCATGGGACTCCCATGGCAAGGTGCTGGAATCAAAGTGGTGGTAGCAGAGTTGAGCTACGCAGAGGATGCAAAACGCATGCTGAGACACAAGTTCAAAAGCCATGAGGCTTCTTGGTCCCTCATGGCTGGAGCTGAGCATCTCCTGGAGATGATGAACGTAATGCAGCATGTCCAAGCCAAGCTGTGCAGGGAGGGAGACCAGCTCAGGGGCTGGTGCAAGGAACCAGAGCTCAGATCCTCCCCTACTGGGACACCTCATCCCTGCCACCGGTGCCACCAGGAGGTGGGCAGTGGGCCATGAGGAGCAGGTGAGTTCTCCCCAGCACGTAGTGGCCATGTCTATCCTCACTGGCCTGGGAATAGTAGCAGTTAGCACTTTCCTAGTTCATAGCCAAGCACAACAGTGAGCCCCCCAGTCCCTGGGCTGAGGCACATCCCTGGGGACCAGCCCATCAGCAGGGAGAAGCAGCAGATCCCCTGCATGTGAGGGTACACCCTTGTACACCAGCACCTACACAGACCTCCTTTCAGATTATTTCAGGTGTGCTTTTCCTCACATGCCGTGGAAACAGGTTGCCCAGAGAGGATGATCTTTAAGGTCCTTTCCAACTCTAACCATTCTATCATTCTGTGATTCTGTGTAGATGCCCCATCCCTCGTCACGTTCAAGGTCAAGCTGGATGGGGCTTTGAGCAACCTTATCTAGCTGCAGATGTCCTTGCTTATTGCAGGAGGGTTGTACTAGGTGACCTTTAAAGGTCCCTTTCACCGCAAACTGTTCCATGATTCTGTGTTGTGATAGTGGGCAGCAAGCTAGTCACATCACACAGGTACACACCTGTAACCCAGAAACCCACGCATCCACCTACATGTGGGTTTCTGGGTTAACACTTGTCAGCTCTCACCATCACAAACACCACCCCCCACATGGGCTCCCCACTCCCACAGCAGCTGGGCACCCATTCTGAGCAGCACCCACGCATGGGTAGCCCCTGCGTGGCACACCCAAGGCTGCAGTGGTGAACCCAGAGCCCTCATGGCAAAGCAGGACATCCCATCCCTTGGGAGCAGCTCATGGCCACCTTGAGCTGGTGCTGCCACGTATCTTCCACATCCCAGCTGCCTGGGAATGGAGGGGATGGCTCCCTACTAGAGGTGTTTGGCTGAGGGACAGGCAGCATGTAGTGGGTGAGGGCAAGGCAGGAACAGCCTTGTGGCTGAATCCTCCTCCAGCTGTGGGGCCCCAGCATGCAGGGAGCACTGACAGCATGCTGAGAACCCATGGAGGCAGGAGAGGCATTTCAGAAGTAATCCCAGCAGCTCACTTTTGATGCCTGCCGTTCACAGCCAGCCAGTTCCCCAGGTGAGAGCACCGGCGCCTTGCAGGCAGCACCTCAGCTTGGATTTCAGCTGGCCTTTCCCTGCCACTGGCTGAGAGGAGCGATTTGCTCAGCTGCAACCCAAGCTCCTGCAGAAAGTGCTGGGAAAACCCAGGCGGCTGGGAGAAGGTCCACGCTCCCCTCCCATCCTCCCCGTCACCAGAACCACCACTATCCCAACTGCCACTGGGAGCACCCTGCTACTGAGCCCACCCTCCTGACCAGGGCACAGCCCACTGGAAGGACATTGAAGGATGAATTTTGATTTATTTGTGCCATTCTGGGCCTCAGACTACCAGAGGATGGCTGGTGGGGGCTCAGGACATCGGCACATCAGCGCCATGCACCACTGCATCCACCATGCACTGCAGAGGCCCTCACCCTCCATCGTGCAACCGGTGCAAGCTCCCAGGAAGAAGAGCAAAGTTACATCCATGACCAGCCCCAGGCTTTGGGGTGCAGCTGCCCACCATATGTAATGGCTGCCCTGAGACTGGAGAGGGGATGGAAGGAGACCCCTCTTGTGGGGGAGACTGGAAGGAGCTCCATCTTGCCTGGGTCTGCATTGCACCCAGCCAAGCTGGGTGCAAGCCAGAGCTTGTGCTTTTGCAAGCTGGGGGCTTCAGATTAAGTTGTGAAGTCCAACCACCCACAATCACTTAAGGGTCCCATGGGGACCATCAGCCTTGAAGTCCTGCTGCAATTGCAGTCCAGAACCCTTCCTGTGTCTTCAGCTGGCTGTGAGATCCCTGTCCCAGAGCTGTTGTCATCAGATAGTCTATTCTTTCTGAGACATTCCACCCCGAGCCTGTTGCAAAAGTCCCTGAGGCTACTCAGACACTGCGTTACTATTCCAGTCCCTGACCAAGATCCCTGCATCTCCTTATCATCCTTGCCCAGCCTCGTTTCACGCACTTCCCTCCTGCTTTGCATCAGAGGTCGCCTGGGCTTGAGCTCCAGCAACGGGAAGACAAATCTGAGTCTACGTAGACCTTCTTTTCACATGGTGAGGAATTATTTACACTCGGGTTGGGATTTGCTGCTCTACTAATTTTGTTGTCTCCTCGTTTGCCTGTTTGTCCCACATTTCAGATGGTGTTCCCTCCCTCCCCCTTCCTTCCCTTGCTGCCCCCACATGAGAGTGCCTTTCCTCCCTACTCCTACTCCTCCCTACTGGCCTGCATATGCAGGTGCAAGAAGAAGCTGCACAAGGGAGATAATCCACCAACTCAAATATCACCGAGTTTTACAGAGAAAGGAGGAAAGAGATGCAAAACTAAATGACCTTTAAAGCAAGGGAGCTCTCAGATTCCCTCCCCCACCCAGAAACTTCTCCTCTGCTCCACTGTAACCTTCGCCTCCCCGTCCCAGCATTTATTTATAAGCACTATCAATAATTAAAAAGCTGCTTGCCTGCCTGCTTGCCACGGCTGTGGTGTTGACAGAGGCATCTCTGACGTTTCCTGGCTCAGCCTGGCTGCTTTGCTCACTTGGGCTTTTAATTTTCTTCCCCTGCCTTGTTAGAAAGGCAGGAATCACCCGCCTGGAAGGGACAGGAAGGCTGTCCTGGCCCTCCTTGCCAGGAGAGCTCCCTGTGGTGGGCTGGTCTCTGAGAGTGACCCAAGAGCTGCCAGCACTCACTGCCCCACAGCAGCAGCACAGCATGGGGTGTCTGGGGTGTCCTTGCACCACCTCTCCCTGCCAAATTCAGGCTCTGGGACAAGAGACTCCCTTGTCCACATCTGTGAGCCAGGGAGCTCCCACGCTGGCAGCTTCTTGCTGAGAAAACTGCAAGCAGAGCTGGAGTCCCTAACCCCAGGGCAGCAGCATCACCCCAGGCACCCGGCCAGGGAGATGGAAGAAGGAGAGACCCACCAAGCCATGCAGCCAAAAAGCACAGTCAAGCAGAATGAGTTGGCCCTAGTAAGTGGAGCTGGAGGCTTTACAGTAGAAGGGTACAGCTAGGCTTAAAAATTTGTGATGGAAAGCTTTACATTAGCCTGGAGGAAGCACTGCAGGTCATAATCTGGGGACAGGCCGGGCACAGGGGCAAGAGCTGGGCTTGGCACATCACTGGCACTTTGGAAGTCCTTGGGAACACTCTGGGTGGCTCTTCGTGGGTTCAAAAGCACCCTTGCAAGCATCAGGCGAGCTCTGGCCCTTTAACAAACCCTCAAGCGTGCGATTTCCACACAGTCCGGCTCAGTAGCTGCAAGCAGAGCCTGCAACATGCCAGGGCTAAGCCCAGCTCCCTTTGCCAGCAGGATCCTGATGTGGTGTCAGTGGCCAGAGGGAAGCCTGACCTGCGATGCTGCGGGCATGGCAGACCTGCAGACAAGCAGTGGCAGATAGCTGCAGCCCGAGGCATTTGTCACCGTGCACCCAGCTTCCCCCAGCACACATTTCACTACCTCGGTCTCCCCTGCTCCACCAGCAAAGCACTGAAAGGGAACCCGAAGGCAGCCAGCTCTCTGCTGTGGCCCCCACACCCCATTGCAGGGCTGGGGAGTGCCCGGGAGCCAGGCACAGCAGTGGCGGGAAGTGGATGTGTCACAGAGCGTGGCTCTGAAAGGATGTGATGGTAGCTGGCAGCTCTCCAGCCCTGCTGGTGCTGGGCTCCACTGGGGTGAGAAGAGGGCACCAAAGGACAGTGTCAACTCAGCAGACCTCGAAGCGCAAGCTCCCAGGCTGTCTTATGCCATCAGCATCCAACTCCCACCATGGCGACCGCCCTGACATTGTCCCTGCTGTGAGTGGGTGAACATGGTCCTCCTCTTCCCTACTCCCTGAGCCTTCCCACACCAGACCCTGCAACTACTCATGCAAGAGCTCTGTACGAGCTGCTGCTGGGGGACACCAAGGGTCTGAGAGATGGAAAAGGCAAAGTCTTCCCCAGCTACCACCACCCATGCAGTCCATCTGGCTCAGGGGTGCTGGAAGAGCTCACCCCACTGCTGGCCCTCTTCTGTGGGTCAGGCTCTGAGGAGCATCCCTAGCCTTCAGGGGAAGAGGTGGACCCCTGCAAGGGGTATCGAGTGTTCCTCTGCAAGGTGTATCCCAGCCAAGCTGGCCTTGGAGGTAAGTCAAGCAGGGATGATGTCATTTCAAATACAACGATGCCTCTGGACTTTGAACTGCTTTCTGGTGGCCACACGAGTGAAAGATGCTGCACTGCCCACCCTCGGCTTTTCAAAATCTCCCTGTGCACTGCCTGTTCTACAGATCTGATCCAGCTCAGCATTCCTCTAGAGCATTTACCCCTCTTGCCAGCACCTTGGGTTTATCAAAACACAACACAACAAGGAGATGTGGCAACTGGGGCAGGCAAGAGGATGACACAGAGTCACAAGCTAAAATGCAAAGCATGGACTACCCCAGGATAAAAAGAGACCACACAAAACCAATAGAGTATCTCCATGAGAGCGCTGGAAAACAGCCTCCCACTAACTCTCATCCCCAGCCTGGGAAGGGGAAAGCTTCACACCTGCTCCAAATGTTGTGAAGGCTGCAACAAGCCCAGACAGGAATAGAAGTCACTAACTAGATGCTTTCCCTCCTCCAAGTGAAAGCACAGCCAGCTCTGCTCTCCTGCGTGGCACCCAGCTTGGCTCACGCACTCACCGCCAGGTTTGTCGAGCGAGGTGACTCTGTCCACGTTGGAGAGCCCCTCAGCTGGTGGCCGAGTGCGCAGGGCAGGGAGGAATGTGGCCAGCACGGCCAAGGGGAGCTGACCACAGGACACGATGACACCCCATTTCACAGGAATAGAGGTGCAGAGGAGAAGGGCTAGCAAAAGCGTTCAGTGACCAGTGTTTCCATATTACCTCCTTCATGGCCTGACCTGCACCAGCTAGCCCTGTTTCTGTGCATGACTCCTTCTGGACTCTACTGAGGAAGATATATTCCCCATCCCCTCCAAGGAGATGAGTCACCACAACCTGGCAATAAGGGGACACACGCTCCGGGGACAGAATCTGTGGGGGCTGCCATGACACAGTAGTGGCAGTGGAGACCCTAGAGCTTAGGCAGTGCTAATGGAGACGCCCATCCCTGGGTATCAAGTAGAGCCAGCAGAAAGTGTCAGAGTTCCTCTGGGAAAGGAGGGATTGCTCAAGGGGTTACCCAGTTCTGAGCCAAAAGCAGCAGGCGTTGTGCTAGCACAGCCATCTGAGGCAGAAAGGCTGGGAATATCTGAGCAATTGCTCCCAGAGTCCTTCTTGCTGCCTAAACACAGCCCCATGCTCCCAGCAAGGCTCAGAAATGGGACATTTCTGCTGCTCTTAGCCTCCAAGCCATGCTTTCTGGCAGGACAGTTGCTCTGCTTTTCCCCTTGTCCTTCTCATTTCAATAAGGGAAACTGGGGGCTTGTCCTGTCTAAGAGGAGCTTGCTAAACCTTCAGACCCATGCTTTGTAGGCAGGGAACTCCCCAGTGGTGGTGAGCAACCCCAACTGAACAAGAAATTTTCCAGCAAATAAGGAAGGAAGCAGGGGCAACAGAGCGTGGGGGAAGTAGTGGCCGTGGTCACATCCTAGGCATTGCTTCTTAGCTACAGCATAGTCTGGGAGCTGGGCACCAAGAAGAGCTTGCAGAACAGGTCCTCTCCTTCCTGGCACCCCTTGGTGCTGCCAGCAGGTTCCATGTCAATCCCACCATGCGTGGGGCTGAAGACCAGGGAAGTTGGGGCAAACACAGCAGCCTGAAATCTGGCTGTGCTGGTTCTCCACCTCTTTTCTGTAGATTGAAGGGTGAAAAGAAAGGGAGGAGAGCCTGGCACAGCTCCTGCTGGAGCCTGGTTTGCCATCTGGCATTTGGATGCAACACGAGGGGCTGAGTGGGAGGCAGCAGAGGGACCTGAGTCTTCTGTCCTGACGTTGGCAGGATCTCAGAGCGAAGGAAGGCAAGATGGCTCCAGTGGCAAAGAGAAAGGTGTTTGCAAATGGGAGTCCTGGGCACAGATCCTGCCCACAGAAAGGTTTTCATGGTTCAGTCACAAAACCAATATAATCTGGGGAAAAAATAAATTAAAAACTAAGAAAAAGCAAATAAACTGTCTCACCTGGGAAGCTTCAGCTTGGAAGAATGAGGCAGTGTGTCCACCCTTTTCTTCTCACCCTGCTACAAGCAGCAAGGGTCACTGTGGTAGAAAGCATTGCCAGCTGCTGAGCTGAACCAAGCAGAGATATATATCCAAGTTCTGGGGGAACAGCAAGGACTGCAAAGACACTGTGCCTGTTCAGATGGCCAGGAAAGCACAGAGGTGGGGTTAGCAAAGTGCAGCCTTAGCAAGCATCTTGGCCAAGCACCAGGGTGGAGGGTGAGCCAGAGTCTGGGATGTACAGGGAAGATTTAACAGCCATCCGCCTTTGCCTCCATCTTCCAGGGATGTGATTCCTGGGAGGCACAACCTCAGTGGATGAAGAAAACCTCCTGCACTATTTTTGTGTCTGTTAAACTAACTTGGAAGAAAGAAACCTCCCTGCTTCAGAGTTCGGGCCAGAGGTGGATTGGCATAAGAGGGAAAAAACATCCCCCCTAGGTAGGTCATATCCTGACTAACTCCATGGCAGCTGGGCTTTGTCCTGTGGGAGATGGGCGACAACTCCAGGCGTATCCTGAGACAGGCTTGCAGCAGAGGAAGGATGCCCCTTTTCACAGACTTTACTGCAACACATGGTGGTAGGGCTGCCAACCATAATGACAGGTCAGATCCCCTGATTATTTCTTCCCCTGTCTTGCTTCTTTAATTATTCTCAAAGAGAGAAGGTCCAACCCGCCTCAGGCTTCAGTGGGATCATTTATCTCACCTCCCCCCAGGGCTCCTGTTTGCTATTGGAAAGGCCAGAGTGAGACAAACTGCTGCAGCCCACCAGCTGGCAGGCTCTGCCTCCCCCCCTGTGCCCAGCATCCACGGGCAAAGCCTGCGGGATGTCCCAGGGAGATGAGTCTCCGCTCCTGCTGCTGAGCCCTGCTCCCCACAGAGCCAGCACAGGCAGCAGATGGGCCGGTCCTTCCCTGCCAGCACGGGCAAGGGGGCTGGAAGGTAGGAGGTGGAACCAAATCCAGTCTAATTAAGGGTAATTACCATTCATCCCAGGAAGCCGTAGGAGACAGAGCCCACATTCTGCCTGTCTATTAATAGCTGTCAGCAGCTGCATAGTTCCTGCTGGGATCCAGGGAGAGCGGAAAGCTTTGGGAGGAGTGGCAGCACGGAGATCATCCTGCTCCCCCATCCCTCAGCGCTGGCTGTGCAGAGGACTTTTTCCTCCTTCCAGGATGCCATTTCTTTTGCTGCTTCCCACAGGACTCCAGGAGATGCCAGCTGCTTTAAAGCAGTGTTTTGCAGCAAGAGCAGCAGGGAGCCAGCCAGACGAGGGCCTGGAGACAGAGCTTTGGAGCCAGTCCCTGCTCCTCAGCATCCTCAATTTGCTGAGTCCCCCCCCGCTACTTCTGGCAACTTTTTGTACTCTTCATTGAGAGGGTAGAAGCCAGACACACAAGAGGAATCCCTCAGTGCCAAGGACAAACCTCGATGGCTCCTGCCCTAGTGAATCTCTTCGGTGTCAGGCAGACATTAAACACCACCTCCCTCCTCTCAAGCCTGACTTTCAGCTGTGCCTGTGGTTTTTCCCCCACGGAGAGATGAACCACATCTGACAGATGGGGTTTGCCTTGCTGAAGGCATCAGCTAGAGCAGCTGCCCTATAGGACATAAAAGACTCAAATAAAATTATATCCTGACCTGGTATGGTGACTTCTGGCCATCACAGCATGATGTGAGGACAAAGGCAGTTACAGGAGATGCACTAACAGAGCTGACCTGGTGGACATATACACAGAGGGAGGGATTTTTTTTTCCCTTCCACTCCTGCTACCTCAAGCTGCCACTGCAAACAAACAGCCTGCCATTTGCCGTGGGCAAAAACCTCACCAGATGCATTTGTGCAGTCCCCACAGAGACAGCTGCCACCCCACCAGGGAGAAACCAAGAAGGAGATTAGAGGAGAGATGCTTGGCTGCAGGGTGTCTCAGTGGCCAGGCAAAGGAGGCTGCAGGAGGGAAAGGCACCTTTCTGTGCCTGGGCAGTGTCCTCTTCTGCTCTGGCACTAGGCAATGCCTGGCAACAGTCCCTCTCCAAGTAACACCTAGCACAGATTCACTGCTGGTAGCTCTACAGCTGTCAGCAATACTTGCACTCAGAGTTGCTGGAGCAAGGGATCCCCTTGGGTCTCCTCTCAGCTGCTAAACTTGAAGTGGAAGATGCTTAGATTGAGAGAGGCTGCATCCAACATCTTCCTTAAAAGGAGCAAGGCTCTGCTTCTTGCTGGAGCCTGTTGCTGAAGGAAACCAGGACAGCCACAGAAGAGGGAAACTTAAGAGTGGAGGTTTGGGTCAAAAGAGGCAGCTGCCCACATCAACCATGGGCAGGCAACTTGGTCTTCAACTTCTGCAGCACACAGGCTATGTACAGGCCACCAGTCTCTCTCCCTGGCTGATCTTCAGTCTGCAGTGCTAGACAAGACCATTTGGGGATGGAGCAGAGGTTTGGAGCTCTCTGACAAAGCCTAAGCATCTTCTGTCCCACCTTGTCAAGGTTTAAGCTGGGCCAGCCACGAAATGAAGAACAGATGTTTTTTAAACACTTTTTCCTTCCCAGAAGGGGAGGGAGAGAGAATAAGGGGGAGAGACTTATGATTGAGAAAAAAATAAACCAGCTTTAATTAAATCTTAAGAAAAATAGAATAATATTAATAAGAAGATAATGAAATGTATACAAATATGTACAAACCCAATATTGAGCTCCCAGGATGATGATCACTTTGTCAGGAGGCAATGGGAAAATCCCAGACTGGATTCAGCAGCAGATGGGACCCGGATTCAGAAACACACAAATCGGAGCCAAAGCAGAAGGGCGGACAGTATCCTCCTTGGATGTCGGTATTGAAGAAGAGAGGATTGACTGCTTTGATCCCTCAGCTTTTATACTGAGCATGATGCAGATGGGATGGAATACCCTGTTGGTCAGTTTTGGGTCTCCTGTTCTGTCCACTCCTCCACACAGGTGCAATCTCTCTCCTTTCTTCCACTTCCAACCCTCCATCGTGGTATATAACAAAGTTAGCCTACCTCAGTTGCTATAGGAATAAGTACAAGCAAGCTCTAGAAATCACACCCAGTTGGCTTAAGTTGCGGGCAGGTAAAGCAAGGATTTTTCCCTTTCTCTCCTTTTCTCAGGATGATATGGTGCTGCCTTCANTCAGTTTTGGGTCTCCTGTTCTGTCCACTCCTCCACACAGGTGCAATCTCTCTCCTTTCTTCCACTTCCAACCCTCCATCGTGGTATATAACAAAGTTAGCCTACCTCAGTTGCTATAGGAATAAGTACAAGCAAGCTCTAGAAATCACACCCAGTTGGCTTAAGTTGCGGGCAGGTAAAGCAAGGATTTTTCCCTTTCTCTCCTTTTCTCAGGATGATATGGTGCTGCCTTCATCCCCACATGGCTCATCTCCCAGCAAGTCCTTACAGATATCCTCCAAGAGACAAACCAGAGTGGGAGAAGCCAGGCAGGGTACTGTGCTTCTAGTCCATCATGCCTGGGACACTAAAAAAGGTTGTCACCCTACAGCCATAGCACTGTTTCCAGAACAGCACCTGAATATCAGCAGCAGAGGATGCCCTGTGGGATATGTTCCCCACACACAAGGCACTGCAGAATCCAGCTCCTTTCCTATTTATTTGTTGTGATAAGAAGTTGGACTACTGTTACACTGTCCTCAAACTCCAGGCAAAGACGGTGGAGCTGATAATGCACAACAGCACCATAGGTGCTGTCTGGGGGAAATCTGAGAGCCCTGAAGGGATACAGAAGGCAGCTGGAATTTGCTGGTAGGATGATCCTCTAGTCACTACAGCTAAGAAGAAGTGCCTTCCCTCATCCCCTCCCTCAGATGGGGACAGGGGGAATGGGAATGAATATGGGTGTTTTACCCTCCATGTCGTCAGCTACTCCATAGCATTTGAGGGGTAACTGCCACTGCACATCCCACTGGAAACACATGCTAAGTTTTACACACATGGAAATAAATGGTAAGGTAGGTAAAGAGTTAATAGAGACATTTTTCAGGTACCACTACTTGTTTTCAGCGTATAATTCAGCACCTGACTGCATCCACTTCAACACTTGACTGCAATACCTGGGCAATATTGTCTCTGGGAACCAATGACTCTGGGCAGACACAGCTGGACTCCTTTGGACCGTGAAGTCTTCAAAGCATGTTTGCATTATATTAGCCTATATTAGATGTGGGCTAAAGACTTCCCTGTTGCTGGCTTGTTGAAGTCTCAGCTCAGAAACTGAGCATGATTGTGGAGGCAACTCAGGGAGGCTATTTATAAGGATCCAGTTTGTTTATTCCCTTTGCTATTCAGGAGCCCAACTGAAGACAGGCATGGAAATTAGTGCAAGAGAAAATATTTTTAGTTTTATATTGCTCTCATTTCTGCATTTCAAGATCTTGAAAGCCCTGAAGATATGTTCCCAGGAATGACATGGTCAGTCTGGGGCCAGTGTTTGTGAAGGGTTTTGCAAGGCTTCTGACACCCCCACAGTGTTAAACACCAGCCTGACTCACAGGCGGTGTCACCGTCTTCTGGGGAGTCGAGTGACAGAATTAGGCCACACCTAGAAAGTAAGTACATTGCTGCCAAAGTCTAACTCTGCATCTTTGAAACTCATAAAGGATCCTCAAAATCCTGATCCTTTTCTTCTTTTAATCTATGCGTCTTTGCATTTATTGTTTTGTTGCTGAGCCTTTGAGGTAATCTCGGATCACATTTGTAACAACTTCTTCACAACCTGGAGATATAGTTCATATGAAAGTCAGTGCAGCTTCCCCAAAATGCCAGCTGTCACGGGACTTGCAGTACTATCATGAGAGCTGGCACCAGTATTATGTATGCTTCCACAGGGCACAGGCCGGCTGCGCTCGTCATGTGCCCGCCACTGAGCGCATCAGCATTTTGAAGGAGCCAAAGAAAGCCACGGTTCAGTCTGAAAATCTACTGGCAAACACCAAAATGCTTAGCTCTGAGAAATGAGAAAGAGGAGATGCACGTTTTCATCCCTTTGTTGACTGTCTCTATTCCACAGCATGCTGTGCTGTGCCAAGGACTAGGGTTTTCCCCCTGCTCCACAGGAGGGTGCTCACTGGCAGAATGACCAAAGAGCAGGCCGAGGAGAAGGGAGATGGGCCGTGATCTTCTTACTGTCAGTGGAGTTCTCACATTTGCCCTTCTCCCCCTCAGACCTGCCTGCGATCTGTCACTCAGGCTCGACGGCCCCAAAATGCCAGGCCTTGAAGCAAGGCAGTTTCAGGCACCGACAGCGTTATCTTTACCAAGTAAGTTGTTGCGAATATTGGTGAGCTTTACAAGACAGACGTGCAACCAAACAAGTACCTTGAGCACAGCAAAGCGATCACCATTTGAATACTGGTAGCCATTCACACAGCAGTGCTTGCCCCTTTCTCTCCATGTGGCCAAGATGCCACAGCAGCTGCCAGCGCTGGAGTAGACAGAGCCTCGGCGAATGTCCCCACCAGCATCCCCAGAGCAGCAACGTGGGCCAGCATGGGGTGGGAGGGACACTGTGGTTAGATTATGTGCTAAATCTGTACTGGAAAAGGAAACTCCCACTATTGTCCCAAATCTGGGGGGTTTTAAGCCCCAGAAGTGCAAGAAGCTGACACAGACACGCAGAGGTATTTGTTTATTTCATTTCTGTGGTTCTAGGCACTAGGTGGGCACTAGGTGGTTCAGCCACGAAGCTGTCACGCCTCAGCACGCAGTGAAACACTTGCTCCTTTCAACCAACGTGCTAAGCAAGAGTTATCAGTGCTTTTTACAGTGACGTTCAGTCATCCTCATTCCCATTGGTTCTTGCTGTGCCTTGTAGCTGCTCGCTGTCACAGCAGCCTCTCTTTTTGCTACGCATGCTCAGTGACAGGGGACTTTTGGTAGCTGGGGGCTTTCCCTACCCGAGGGTGGTTTTTTTTACTGTGTTAATTAGGATAATTCAAGTGACTGCTTCTTTGGCCTTGGTAGCCATTCTGTTCCCTTTGTGCTTCCTCAGTATCCCCTTATTTTGGATAATTTAAGGTATCCTTCTGTTCCTTCTCCAGGGCCACATCTTGTCACCTAGTTACAGTGGTTAATTGTACCCTTTACTTCCAGTTCCCCTTCAACACCACCACGGCCCGGGGTTCCAGCAGCTCCGGTGGGACACCGTGACGAGGGAGCACCGTGACAAGGAGCACCAAAACCCATCCTTCTGCCTTCCTGCTGTTNGTTTCCTCCTCTCTCGGGGGACTCTGGAGAGGAGCTTCGCTGGGAGGAGGGAGCGTAAGGTGGCGCCACCGGCGTTGCAGGGATGAGGGATGGTGGGGCTGGCCGGGGAGGGGGGCTTGGGGCGTTCGGCAGCAGCCAGATGTTTGCCTGGCCTCCCCGGGGGGCTGACACGACAGAGCCAGCTGTGCGGAGTGGCCAGAGCTGCAGTGGGCAATGCTCGGGTCCCCGAGTGCTGTCGTGTTTCTGAAGCCCCCGTTGGGCTTCACCTGGGCAGGGTCGGGTCTAGAGAACGAGTCCTGTGAGGAGAGGCTGAGGGAACTGGGCAGGTTTAGTTTGGAGAAGAGAAGGCTGAGGGGAGATCTCAGGGCCCTCTACAACGACTTGAAAGGAGTTTGTAGAGAAGTGAGTGTTGGCCTCTTCTCCCAATTGAATAATGACAGGACAAGAGGAAATGGTCTGAAGTTGTGGCAGGGGAGATTAAGACTAGATATCAGGAAGAATCACTTTACTGTAAGAGTGGTCAGGCCCTGGAACAGCCTGCCCTGGGAGGTGGTTGAGTCACCATCCCTGGAGGTATTTAAGAAACATGTAGATGTGCACTTCAGGACATGCTCTAGTGGCTGAGATTGCAGGGGATTTTTGTGTGTGTGTATAGTTGGACTCGGTGATCTCAGGGGTCCTTTCCAACCATGATGACTCTGTGATTCTGTGTGATTCTGTGTTGGGTCATCCAGGACCATGGGGCTGGCCCTTGGCAACACCTGGATTACAGTGATGACATTACCCATATTCCCAAATGGCTGTCTGGCCTCATTTTGTCCAATCTCCCATTACAGACAAATCCCATTATATCTAAAGCTAAATAGATTCCTCATTTGGCATGCTTTTTTTTTTTCCTTACTTAAAACCCATTGCAGAGACTCAGCCCCTTGATGAGCCTGCAATATGCCATCCTGGTGCACCCTTGGCACCAGCCTTTCGAAGTGCAAGGGAGTGTCACAAGTTCGTGCGGGTGGACAGGAGGATCAGCAGTGTTAGCCGGCACTTGGGATCACTTGCCAACAGACCCACTAGCCCACCTGCAGTAGAGATAGCAGCACAAAGGCCGGGACACCTGCAGAACAGCTGGCATTTTCAGGACACTGCTGCAGTGACTTGAGAACTTCCTGAATTTCTGGGTAGAGTGAGCTTCAGTGTGAAGGCGATCTCATCTGGGGCATAACCATCCTCAGAAAGATTTTTTTCCTGCACTTACAAACTCTTCAGTAAACGCACTATTTACACTTGTTCCATTTCTTGGATCACCGTAGTGCTGGTAGGAGGCATCAGGCAAAGGTCACTCGTTTCCGTGCAGCTCCTCTTTTTTTGGTCTCTCTGGGATTTTGTGTGAATCAAAAGAGCAGAAGTCTTTTATTTACAGATCAAAACAAGTTCACTTCAAGAAGGTTTGCTAGGCATGTTAGGTAGCAGTGTAAGTTGGTTGTGTGAGTGCATTTCTGTTGGCTTTTTCCTAAGAAGGGAAGTGTGATTTCTTATTTTTTTTGGAAGTTTTAGTATCATTTACCTTTTGCCCTGATCTGGGTGTTAAATGACATAAACTGGAAATTTACTACATGGCCCCATTCGTGGCATATCATTTAATACAGCCTTTTCAGCGTCAGTGACTGATGTGTATGTAGAGTGGGTGGGAAGCAGCACACGTTGACTTGGCTTATTGACAGTGAATTACAACACTTTGCTGGTGATTAAATACGTGCTCAGCAAACCCCAGGGCTCTGGGAACTGGATTGAGGTGTTAGCTCTGGCTGGGTGAGACCCCTGCAGCCCGGGCAGAGGGGATGCAGGGGTGAAAGAGGCTCTTCTGGCGGGCTGCATCCCAGTGGGGTGTGCTGACTGTGATGGGAGTGGGTGGGAATGGATGAAGTAGGAGCTGTGACTCAGCGACAGACTCAGCCCACTCCCCCTCTCCAGCAAGGCAGGCGTAGGGTTGATTCAGACACCTTGCAGGGCCAGCTCTCGCACGCCAGCAGCCTCGCACTTGTTGGATTCGCCCCAAATGCCAAGTGGGGGATGGCGGAGTCAGCAGAGCTCAGGTCGGGGGAGAGCTCCTCAGCAGCCAGCAGGACGCAGCCACCCCAAGGTGTCTGCCTCTCCTTTGGGGCGGCCATCCTATGTTGGGGCTGGTCCACAGCTGGGAGGCACATATGGGCTGACCTCCTGCTGCAGGCAAGCTTCACCCAGCAAGCTTCATCCAGTGTATGGAGGGGCTGCACTGCTTCTAGAACTGGGATTTGGCTCTGCCTGAGGGCAGCTGTCTCTCCCACCTGGCCTCCAGGAGCTCTTTCGGCAATCCCACATGTGCCATGGGTTATGTACCCTCTAAAGATCAATCTGCCATCGGTAATTTATCAATCAGACCCTCAGCTGGAACACAACCATGAAATAATCCTAGGCTACCAATGATGCACTGGCTTTCCCCAACAGCTGGCCTTTAATGATTGCTTCCAAAAGGTCAGGAAAACCACCAAAGGCTCCAATTAGCTGTGACTGGCCTAGGGGACAGAGTGATACAGATGCTTTTTGAATAGGACGATGGACTGAGCAAGGGGAAAACATTTTTCCCAGTCACTTCTCCTCTGGTAATGCCACCTCACTGCCATCCGACTCTGCTTTGCCCTTCTGCCGAAGTCCGTTAGGCACCAAGAGCTGGGCTTCAGCTGGGTCAGTGTGCTGTGGAGAATCAGGTTTCTTTTTTTTCCCCTCAATGATAGCCCACCATCACAGCACCTTCCTTCGGGGGTAGGGAGCTTCACAGAGAAAGGACTCCCAGTCCTATCACCCATTCCTTCTCCTTCCACACCCACCTTTCTTCAGACCAGGCTCCCTGCTTTTAATGCAGCTTTTGCCTTTGTCATCCATGCACCAGTGCCTCCCAGGAAATACTGATTCCCTGCCCTTCGTGCCCTTTGTCCTCCTGCTTTGTCCCAGAGGATGGTCTGCCAATGCCATCTCCACCCTTTCCCGACTCCCATTCTGAAACTCTCTTCTTAGAATTGCTTCAAGTGCATTAGAAGAAGCCTTTGATGACACATTTGCTGCAGTGAATCATTTTGTGCCTCTCCTCTAGTTCTTGGTGTTTCACAGATCTCCTCTCTTCCCCCTTTTGCAGGTTCCTTTGCAGGCCCTTCCTCAGACATCTTCTGGAGGGGGAAGGACCAGAGGGAGGAACACTGGCAAAGCAAGATACAGTGCTTTCAGGGAGACAGGGGCTTATGCTGACCATGGCAGCACAAACTTGGAGGAAAGAGGAGAAGGGAAGGTGCAGGGGAAGGACATAAGATCCTTGCTTTATCTGGGAAGCACCTTCTGGCTCGCACCCTTCGCAAAGGAGGAGCTGTTTGGGCTCAAAGCACTGTTCAGCTGAGGGATGTTGTGGCAGTTGGCTTCTGTGCAGGATGTTATCATAGCATCCTTTCAAGTCTGCTGTGGTGCAAGGCTACCTTTGCCCTGGGATATCCTCTTGGTCTTGCAGGAAGCTGTCCTCACCTCTGACATTGCCATCCATCCATCTGCCTCATGCTTCTTTTAGGTGACCTGCAGTCTCTAACTGCTCAGCTGTGCACTGCAGCCCAGTTAGCACCAGTAAGGATCAGCCTGCATCTGTATGCCCCAGGAGATGCTCACCAAGCCTGGGTGCTCCTGTTCAACCCAGAACTCAAGCGGCAGACTCCTTCCTATTGTCTTCTCTGCCTCTTTCAGCCTGGTGGGTCTGGTAATGGAACCATTAGGACTTCCAGGCAATAACCATACACACGGGATCCTGATGGCTGAGAGCTCTGGTCCTGAGTTGAGGTAGGAAAGAGCAAATGGGAAACTTTGGTCTAGGAAAGCTCTGCAGAGCTAATAGGACTGGGCATCCTGCCTTCTGCTCTGGGATGGCTCATATCTGCTTAGGCTCAATGTAGTCTGAACAGGTCTGACCCATCTCACCAGTTAATGGATGTTTGGAAGGAGTTCAGCTGGAGAGTAATTGGGAAAAGCAGAAAAAAACAAACCCAGATACACTTACAGTGTATTAATCTGTAAAAGCATCTGTCTTTAAAGAAGCATAAGAACAGGCATACTAGATCAAACTAGGGCATGGCCTGGCCCAGTATCCCACCTCTGACAGTGGCTATAAGCAGATGCCTGGAGAAGAGTAGAAAAACAATGCAAGTACGTGTGTTTCTTTCCTCCCAGCATTCTCCCTGCCTCCAGCTCACACTGAGCCAGATGTGGATTCTGTGCATTGAATCGTTCTCAAGGGGTTTCTCTCCCAAGGGCTTGTCCTGGAACCTGCACAGGCTCTCAGCATTCACAACATCCTGTGGTAAGGAATTCCCCAGTTCAACTGCAGACAGTGTGAAGAACCATAATTTTCCTTTGCTTTAAGCCTAGTTCCTGCCAGCTTCACCTATTTCTTTGATTGGAAAAGACAGTAAGTAATCAATTCCTGTCCATCTTCTTCAACAGCACTCTGAATTAACACCACATTGTTATCTGCTTATTACATGTGGTGCCTGGAGACCTTTTTGTACAGGACAGTGTATAAAGATAAGGTTGAATAATAGTTGTTTTGCTGCAGTGCTTCCAGTCCAAGCAGAGGAGGCAGGCAAAGGGCAGGGGCCAAGTGCATTACAGGACAGCAGAGAATTCTTATCGCTGGCCTCTTTCTAAAGTTGGCTTTTTCTTTTGCAGGCAGCCCAGCTGGGAAATGCGGCAGTGACTCCTGCTCTCAAGTGATTTTCCTATTGCTTCTCCTGAAGTGGGTCCTGAGCAGGATGCAGCAGCCAGCTGCTCCCTCAGTGTATCCATCCCAGACCATCCTGGCTGCTGACTCCCACTGTGCACACCGCGTCATTGAAGATCCCGAGTGGTCCCTTGCCACTGTCCCCCACCTCACTGAGCTCTGCATCCAGCACATTGTTCACAATTTTGAAAGTAAGTGGGAGTGCTTTTCCCTTGGGATGCATGGAGAGAGAGTGTCAGTCCCGGGGAGGCCAACAAGGCAGGCAGATGCACCTGAAAGCCAGGGTGTGGTACCCAGCCCTGCCAAAGGAACAGGTGGGGAGAAATGTCCCCTCAGACAGCTAGTTAAACAAACTGTTTAGTTGCTAAGTACTTACTTTTACACTCCAGGGATGGCTCTAGCCTGCTGGGCTGCTATCCAGGATGTGACTATGCCCTAACCTTGTCCTATTGTTTCTTCTTCCTTCTATGTTCTTCTGAACTTACATGAACTGTGGCCAAGGTTGTGGAGTTGCTGTTTCCTTCTCTTGATTCATGTACACATTACAGTAGCACTCACGGATGGAGCCGTGTTGTGCTGAGTGCTGTACAAAGAGGTGGAGAATTGATCCCTCCCTAGAGGAGCTACCATCTCAGAATGTGTGTTGTACTCCATCTCAGGCCTTCTCCATGGCTTTTGGCAGGGATGTGACAAGTTATATCCTCGGGCAGGGAATGTGCTTTTGAAGCAAGTGGACTGATGAAGAATATCAAGACAGAAAAAGCGTGTCTCACTTGGGAACTGACTGGGAGAGGGGTCTTTTCGGCTGACTAACTGGAATGACAGGAAAGACCAAAGATAGGTTGGGACTACAAGACAGTACAGAGGAGCTTGGTGCTGCCCTACACCAGGAGCTGATGGTACTTTGGGGTCTGAACTGGGAGACTTTCACAGTCCTATCAGCCTGATCAGTCAGTGTGATGCCAAATAAATTGGACCTGTTTTGGGTGCAAATAAAAGCAGCGTGCTCTGTTTCTTGGTGACCCTCATGCCATTACCTGAGCTGTGGCCTGAGTAAGTGGGAGTGAAGCTAGCGCAGTTCTGCTTGTACATGTCTGACCTCTGCTTGCATTGTGGGACTTTCCAGAGAGGGTCACTGCAGTGCCAGCTGTAGGACAGTGGAGAACAGACCCCAGGAAAAGGCTGTGGTAAAACTCTGTAAGTCCTTAGGAAGGAAATGCTACAGACACAGAGGAAATATAAAGCTAGCCCCACTTCGTATCTCAAATTCTGATTTCCCATGCACAGATAGGCTTCTCCAGTGATGATTTCTGTCATTCAACACTACCATGTTGAATGGTACAACACTACCAGTACATGTCACTGAGCATTCATGGTGTGAGTACACATGGCTTTTCTCTGGCGTTTCTTACCACAAATAATTTCCACCAGACAGAAGCCAGCTGAGACTTGGGGAGAGTACCAGGAAAGATCCTGGAGGAAGAAAGAGAACTTTTGTTTAAACAAGGTGAACCTAAAGGCTAGGAGTATGCCTTTGTGGAAAAGAACAGGAATCTGTTCACTCGATCAGATGCATGAGTTAAGATAAAAAGGCACAAGGACCTACGTGAAGAGCACACAGACGGTTGTTCTCAAATATTGTCCTTCAACATGTTTAGAAACCAAAGGGAGAAAGTTCAGCAAGGCTGAATTAGCTCTCTTGGAAGCAGAAGTCCTGCTCTGAATATAAGCTGCATTGAAACTAAGTTTAAACTGGGAACTAAGTCTCTGATGCAGATCCCGAATATTATGGGAGTAAACCCAATTTATTGCTGCTTTATTGTAAAAGTTAGAAATCCTACACAGAAATGTAGGAGATGAATCCTACACATTTTCTGGCCGCGTAGCTCCCTGCACCAGCTGCTGGCAACTGAGAAGAGTCAGTATCAGCAGTAGTGCCAGTCATGGTTCCTACAGCCCAGACCAACCTTTCCTCCTTTTCATCCCCTCCAGAGTACCCTATTTTGGATCGTCTTCTGCCTGAGTACCAAAAGAAGGTGCTGGACAGACTCTCCACTGGCCTTCCACTCGCTGTGACTGCCAACTTAATAAGTGATGAGGACTACTGGAAGAGGTGCTGCACTGAGCGCTGGCAAGTCTGTGACATCTCCAACTATGGACACAGCTGGAAACGGATGTTCTTTGAACGTCACCTGGAGAACATCCTGAAATGTTTCATCCCTAACACCACAGACCCCAACCAGGTCCTAGATATCATCCCAATCTGCAAAGACTATGTGCGGAAACTGGAGGTTGATCAGTTCCTGCCTCCACTGAGGGTGGATCAAAAGGAGGAGGGGGATGATCTCTCTGATGCAGAGAGTGATTTCGAGGTTGGTGAGGTCTCCGTGCATCACTATGACCTGAGAGCCCTCATTAGTGCTCTCCCTCACCTTGAAGAGCTTCATCTCACTTATGGTGTGAAGGACTGTGGCATGAACTTCGAGTGGAACCTCTTTACCTTCTCTTACCAGGACTGCTGCAACCTGGCTGCTGCTGTGAAGACATGCCACAACTTGAAAGTAATGTGTCCCAAACTGAATCTTTCTTCCTTAATTAGACATTCAAATTGCCTGGGGTAGAAACCCAGGGACCCCTTCTGCTTGTTGGCAACACCCTTTCTTTTGCAAGTTGCAGTCCAGCAGACTGCAGAGATGTTCACTTGCTGGCCTAGTGCTGCATATCTTGTTCTGCTAGAACAGGTTGTCAAAGGGTTGGTGAGAGAATACTTCATCCCACAAAACATTTTCCCTGTAACCCAAGAGAAAGCAAAGCTCCTGTTTCAACTCGTGTCACAGTTCTGGGAAGGAGGAGAGGAGAAGCCCAGAGAGAGTTTTTTCCTTAAGAACAGTTCTTAGTGGTTATGCTCAGTAAATACACATATCAGCACGCCCCAGAGCAGCAGAGACCCCAAGAGCATGGGGAAATATTCACATTTGCCTGAAAGTGATGAGGCTTTTGCTTTATGGGTGCTAACGCAATCTTCAGTTCTGTGCCAACTGCAGTGCAGATGCTCAGCCCCTCCGAAACGTCAGCAGGCGTTGCTGGTCAGAGGGAGCTGGCTGAATGCTCTCCCCACAGATGGGCGTGCTTTGGGAAATATTTGTCTGCTTGGCTTCCAGAAGAGAAATTACCCCTCCTGTAGCTATTGAGGTGCCCTGACCACATAGGGCATTGCCCTTCACAAAGAGGACTGTGGCTACCACCGCTGCACATGTTCATTCCGTTTTGATTGTGATCAGGGGTGAGTTCTGCTGTTACTCTCTGAGGACGTTTGGGCAGCTTTGTCTCATTTTAATTTAGTCCTCTGTGTCAGAGATCCTGTGGAGTCAGAGAGGAACAGGGTTTTCCAGGAGATGAACCATTACTCCCTAGAATAGGCACAGGACATCAATGGAGTGTCCTGCCTGCTGGAAATATCTACCTACTATAGAAGCAACTACTTGAGCCTACTGGGTAAAGGTGTCTGAAGTGAAGGGAGATGAATCCCGTCTGGTGGTCCATGGGCTTAATTCTCTTGAGGTCTTATACAAAGTTCAATCCAAAGCAATGGCTATTTTAGTGTCTCTGTCCTTTATCCTCACAGGTTTTCAAGCTGACACGCAGCAAAGTGGACGATGAGAAGACCAGGCTTCTGGTCCATAACTTGCTAGACCACCCTTCCTTGGTGGAGCTGAATTTGTCCCACAATCTCATCAGGGATAAGGGGGCACGAGCTGTTGGCAAGTTGATCAACCGCAGCAAATTGGAAATCCTCAATCTCTGTAACAACCAGATCCGACACCTGGGGGCTCAGGCTCTTGCTCAAGCCCTAGCCGAGAACTCTACCTTGACCTCCCTGAATCTCCGCCTCAACTGTGTGGAGGATGAAGGCGGGCAGGCGATCGGCCGTGCCCTGCTGACCAACACCACCCTGAAGTCCATCCATCTGGGAAGTAATAACCTGTCAGAGCCAACTGCCACGCTTTTCTCCCAGGTCCTAGCTCAGAACACCGCCCTGACGAGTATCAACTTCTCGTGCAACCACCTGGGGCTGGTAAGAGAAACCCCTTCTACTGCAGTGTGTGTGTGTGAGCCTGAGTGGTGGCTTTGCAAAGCAGATGCTGGGCCTGCCCTGCCTCGAAGCCACAGAGGCAAATGCATCCTTCACTTTGCAGTCTTGCTGTGATAACAATCAGTTAGCGACCAGGGAAGAGACTAGCAGATGGCAGGAAGGAGAAGGACATCTCCTGTGCGTGCACACCCATTTATCTCACTCATTACACCTAGCTCCGTTCACAGGGCTGAATCTGGCTTCCAGGTTTTGGGATTCTGGGCAGAGAGGGATTTTTTACCCCCAGGAAACCGAGGAGTATGCCTGGGAAAATTCACAGCCGCTTCACACACGTGGGAGTAGATAATAATGATAGGCAGCATGAGATGGAGGCTGTATGCATATCCTCTGTGCTTTGGATCTGCTGTGCCATCTGTCATTCAGCAGCACAAAGATAGTGTCACCCTTCCCAGAATCTCTCCTGTCCGTCACGCACTCAGAAGAGACTGCTAGAAAATTGGCTTGGTTGCTGAGCTTCTTTAACTCATCCTGCAGCTCCAGAGTGGTGAGGTAGGTCAAAAATGTCACGTCTGGGTGCTTCTAAGTGGCTCCTAAACCACAGGCTTACATTTTCTAGACAGAGGAGCAGCCACGGATCTTAATACATCTCTAAGAGCTGCAGTATGCAACGTGCCCACAAACCAGACTGCTTCTCTTCTGCTGATTAAAAAGAGCTTTAGAAATCTGAAACTAGACAGCCAAATGCAATCATGCTGGCTTTTAAACTTTCCGTGCTGCCTCAATTTTTCTCACTGTCACAATAAAGAGACAGCAAGACCAGCTGTCCCTGCTGGCAGGAATATTGGCATCAATGTGTTTGACAACGGTTTTAAAAGGATTTGATGGCAGAAAACCTTTTGTGAGTTCTGAGTTTTATGATCCTGGACATGGAAAATCATTTGAGTTTAATGATACAAGGGGGCAGAGGTTGGAAAGGAGAGAAGGATTTTTGCTTAGTAAATAATAATCCCTGTGCTTAGCATCTTCCTCCTGATGAACTCTCCCGGCACCCATTTATGAAGCTCCACCGCAGCCCAACAAGTGGGCTGATGGTATTACCTTTGGGAAATGGGTGTCTTTGCTAGACAGGCATCCAATTCTGACCTCTGTACCCCGTTATAAAGAGACTCTGGTTCTTTTTGTGCTGTCCTTTTTTTAGCAAAAAGTCTAAGAGGCAGGGATGAGGGAACCGCCTAGGTGCAAGGAGATGGGGGCAGGAGGTATATTTAGTACCTTAAAGGGAATAGCTGTGGGAGGAAAAAAAGGTCAAATTGTCACATCCCTAAAGACTGTGCTTCAGGTAAGGGAGGGAAAATACCCCAAAGCAAGTTACCTTCCTAAGGCTGTCTACGTGTTTTCTGCCTCATGCAGGCTGGGCTTCAGCCGCACGAGATCTTCCCCTCAGGAAAGCCAGCCCAGCCTGGGAAATGCCATCCAGGGAGGAGACTGCCAGCACTGTGACTCTCACTGCTCCTGAGACAAGGAGCAGCACAGCTTACCATGCTGCCCTTTGTCCCCAGCCAGCAGTAAGCTGGGGACTGGTGAACAGGAGAGAGCAGAGACTTCTCTCAGGTTATCATCTCCAGCCGTGCTGTTAACCAGCCTGAGCATGAGGACTCTTGACACGGTACCCAGAGGGAGTCATTAGCATGTGTCATATCACTGAGTGCTGCATAAGGTTACACTCCTTCTGTGAGCAACATTTCGGGCTTCTGCGAAGGCCTTTGTCACTTTTGGCACCATCTCATGGGCTCCCCATCACCACCAGCAGCAGGGAAGTGCAGCAGAAGTTGCACTGGCGAGGAAGAAAGGGAGGAACATGCTTCATTTTTACACCTCCTCCCTTAACCCCCTCTTCTCACCCATTTGCAGGATGGTGGGAAGCAGCTGCTTGATGGGCTGGTAGATAACAAGACTTTGACAGAGTTTGATCTCCGCCTGGCAGAGGTGGGCCAGGAGACTGAGTACCTCATTCACCAAATTGTGTGGGCCAACCGGGATGCGGCGAGGCTGGGGTCCCTGCAGCAACCCTGCGCCACCCTCCTCTGAAGAAAACGCTCCAGAGAGCAATGTTGGAGACACTTCACTGCAAAGGCTTGTTTTCATTCGTATTCCTGAGGAACACTCAACTTCTGGCTGCTACAGCAGCAGCCTTTCCCAGATCTCCGTCATCCAACCTATGACTGCACACACAACAGGCATTAGGCCTCATGGGACTGTAGCAGCGTTGCAGAAGCAAATTGCCTCTCTCCCTCACTGTACCCGAGACTAAATCATACGTGCTCCGGCAGCAAGTCCAGGCAACTGGATGTTGTTCCACCTGTAAACAAGCTGATGCAAAGTCTCCACCATCTAATGGTCTAGTCCAGACCTAACCTTCAGGGAGAACAGCTATTTTAGGCTTTTTCCTGAGGAGGATGTGAGAGGCACAGAGGATAGAGGGAATGTTGTTTCTAGTTCCTCAGAAGCTTTTTCTGCCTGTTGTCATTTATTTGCTAATTCAATTTTATAGCAAAACCTCCCTAGAGTCTCAGATACAGGTGGTGAAAAGTATAAAGAAAAAGAAAAAAATTGATGAATTATAGACCTTTCCACCAGTTTGCTGCTTTGGGTTGTTACGCTGCTGGTCAGTGCTAGCCTGCTTTACAACCAGGTGCTCACCAGTAAGGCTCTTCTGTGCAAATTGGTCAAAAACAACCAAACAAAAAAAATCTGTTTCACATAACTTCAAGTTGGAGGGGTTCCTGCGGGACTCCTGGCCCACACATCCCACAGGGCTGAAAATGGACCAGCTTCCCCCTGCCCCGCAGGCCATGGCCACCTGGGGACAGAACAGGGCACCTAGCCAATTGCCTTGGTCTTTTGACACCCCTCCTCAGGAGAGGTCAGCAGGGAATTAAACAAAGGGGCTGACCTCCATCCTCCACCCCCACCCCACCCTTGCCCTCTGAGCAATGCAGGGGCTTCACCATGTCTCCCAGCCCTGCCCCGCATCAGCGCTCACGGACCCACCGCTGGCAGCCACCTCAGTGAATCATCTGAAACTTTTATTACACCGATTTGGTTTACAATCTTTGTACTTTGATATTTCCAACAAAAAAGGCAACATTGTGATATACTGTTTGTACATATATAGAGAGAGACAGACAGAGCAAGATCATATTGACAGAGTTGAAAAGTAAAAACTTGTTTCCCAGTGCTCACAAAAGGATTTGTTCGCCACGTACCCGCTTCTGCCTTGCTCTGCCCGATGGATGCAGATGCCTGCAGGCCAACAGGACCTTTACCTGTGCCATGTCACCCCCTTATAGATCAGAAAGGATGAAGTGTGAGGCTGTCCCCAGAGGCGGTGGCCACACAAGGGGTGGTGACATGGCTCAGCCCCAAACCCTCGCAGGTCTGCGTAGTTCCCTTCCCAACTATTCACGGATGCTCCAGGGGCTACGTCCACCAGCAAATCTAACCAGTGGCAGCAGCTGTGAAACCTCCCCACCCAGGCATCTCCCACTACTTGTTTCCCATCCTCGAGACCGAGGTATTGAATAGATTTATTTCTTTTTATTTGCATTTACAAAATATTTTCACTGAATGACACACCTGAATGAGATGAGAACTCATTTTCAGAAACAGCAAGAAAAGACCCAGATCAGCATCAGGCCCATGAAGGAACAGCTCCAGCAGCGAGGATGGGGGTTTAATGGGGTGGCCTGGTCCTGGGCAAGCCTGCCTGTAGCTCCAAGTGTCTGGTCAGCCAGTTGTGCAATGAAACCTCGTGCTGGGAGGGCAGCGATGAGATCCCTCAGACATGCTAGCGGACACATGAGGAGGATCTGGCCACCAGAGCCAGTGAGGAACAGGGATGGGAAGAAAAGGCCCTGGGAAAACTTATCGTCCCCAAACCACCTGCTGACTTACTTTCCAAGATATTTATGGCTCCTCTTCCTGCAAACGGCCAAGACTGTTAGCACACCTCTGATCACCCTCCAGTCATACTCGTGGGCTGCCACACACAGGAACACCCTGGACAGGTAACTGCTACCTGGAGAACCCTTGGTCTTCCCTCCCATCACTCTCTTGGCCAAAGATCAAAGCCCAAAACCAAGCAGCCTGCACCTCTCATTCACACCCAGGACTATCTGCCAGTTTGCAAGGGCTCAAACCATTTAAAACACCACACAAATTGGTAAAAATGAAAGCTCTGTCAGCAACAGCAGATTGAGTGTGAACACTCCCACTATTGATGGGTCACTTGTCACCTTCAGGTCTGGTTACCGAGGTGTGGGACTAGCCACGTCACTCTGCTGGGAAGGGCACGGGCCAGCACAGGGCCAGTACAGACCCCTTAGCTCTCCCATAAGATCCATCCATTCCCAAGGAGTGCCGTGGGGCTTTGAGGAGGGGGATTAGCTATGGGCCTCTATCTGGAGAAGGAAACAACCTCCAGTGCCTTGCTTGGGAGCTCGTGTCCCCTCCCACCACCATCTGCTGATGCAACATGAGCAGCACTGGGTGGCACTCAGCAGCAGAGGGACTCCAGGCAAGCTAGGAGCATCCCCCCACCTGTGGGTCTGTGCCAGAGCGATGGAGTGGGGGGAAGACAGAGGGGTGGTCGGGTAATAAAGGAGAGGGAATGACACAAGGGCTTTCACTTCGATGACACCAACGGGCCAGAGCAGGGGCACCCGGCTGTCTCTCTCCCACAGCAGATGGCGAGCCCTGCTTCTGCTGCTCTGAGTGGCGGCAGGAGCCGGTGGCTGGCTTCCCGAGTCTGGTGATTTCTGCTCACAGCGACCCAGGCATCGATTTGCAAGGTGTCACTCTGGCATATGTCGCAAACAGGACGACAGGTTGATTTCAAGCACCAACTGGGGGTGGAGGAGCAGGCTGCAGTGGGGATGGGTAGAGGCTGTGCACAGAAATAGTTGCTGTGTTCAGCCTCCCTGGGCACTGATGGGGCCAGATTTGTCCACACTGAGCTTCTGTCCCTGCCTGCTGGGTACCTGCTGGCCCTCTGCAGAGCCACCCGAGGTGAGGGTGGCTGGGGTTCAAGAGCAGAGAGGAAAGGTTTGGGGGGGACTGTGCACTGCCCGTGGGGCAGCCTAGTAGAGCGGTGTCTCCAGATGGGGTGAGGGCTTGGGCTGGGGCAGCCTCGGACCATTTCCAGTTTACCTCTTATAGGGGAAAACTATGAAATAAGTAAAGGGCAAATTTGTAAAACACAGTGCCAGGTTCTACTGGCCTGAAACACACATGGTCCAGGTCACAGCATCCCAGACAACTGACACAAGTTCTGCTGATTGCCAGGGACCCGCTGCTTTATCCTATTGGCACCTACACCACCCATGCCCTGTGTGCAGCAGCCTCCCCCCAAAACCCTTTCACCAACTAGCCATGGCCATGGTTCACACATCGGCCTGTTGACATGGCACTTTTGGCTAACCCAGACCCTCTCCTGCTTCTTCCTTGGGTCAGAGTGAAGAGGGATGAAGCCTGAGCTCATGCAGCTGGGAAGATGAAAAGCAGCGCAAAGCCAAGCCCTGCATTGGCTTCCCTAGGCAGAGGGGACAGCTCAGAAATGAAGCAGTTCCTCCTCCCTACAGGCTGTGCCTGAAATAGCCGAGCCTGTCAGATCCCCGTCCCCGGCCGTGATGGATTAGCCTCTCCAAGGCACAGGGCAATTTATTCATTAGTGACATTTACACCTTGTGGCTGCATTGCCCATTGTGGTTTTGGTGACACGTGCTCGAGCTGTCAGTGCTGGGCTTGGAGGCAACATCGCTGCTCTGATGATGCAGCGAGGCTTGGCCTGGCCACTTCTGCTTGGAAATACCTCCTGCCTGTCTCCTTGCCAGAGCATGCTTTCAGAAGACCACTTTGCTCCTAGGCTTCTCCATCAAATGCCCTGCTCTCTCTCTTTCACCTTCCCTGCCTTGCAGCATCGCTGCTCCGGCACAGCACCCTCCTGCCCTGTCTTACATCGTGTCTCCCACAAAACCCACCACATCTGCAAAACCTTTTCCAGCTCTTCTCCTACAGCCCCTCCTCTCCACACGTCTTGCTGAGCGTTTAGACACTATTCTGCCCTCCTGAGCTTGCTCCTCCATCAGCTGCACCTTGTTCAGCCCACAGCAAAGCTGCCCTCGGTCCCAGTGAAAAAGCACAGAGCCCACGCTGGAAGAACCCCCAGCAGACATGCTGCTTTCACCACGATGCTCTCCTCTGGTCCTGCACTGCCACAACAGCCGACCTGCCACTCCTCCTCAGGGACAGCACCAGGGCTCTGGAGGTCATGACCACACAAACATCAAGGGCTTCTGTTTTCTAACTTCGGTCTGTTTCACTTATCCTGTCTACAGAGGCTCAGAGAAGTGCAGAAAACACGAAGCGATGCAAAAGTGAGGCCAGGGTGTGCAGCAACACTCTACAGGCTGTGCTGACCCTCCACCAAGCAAAGCATGAAGCACACCACGGCAGGGAGGGTTGTTGGAAGGCCATTCACTGGGAAACCTGTGGGTTATGGTGAGGTCTGGACATCAGCGTATCTGAGGTCATCACCCATCCACCATTTGACAGTTTGCACATCGGGTTTGGGGAAGGTGAGAAGAGCTGAATAGCGTTTGTCAGGGAGCAGATCCAGCAGCTCTCCCATTTCAGGCAGTCAGGCAATGGATTAGCTTATTCTCAAGCACAGCTTGGTCTGTGCTTTTATCCCTGCTCCCTGCCACTTGCTGCAGCAAATGTGACACTTCACACCATTTCCTCTCAAAAACCAGGTCAGGAGTTTCCTCTCATGAGGAACAAGCGCTCTGTCACCCTGTAAAGCCCTCACCATGAGGACAGACGGGCGATACCAGACCAAAGCCACAAACACACCAACCCACTGCAGGGCCATGGGTCCCAGCACACAGAAGCACAGGCTGCCACGCACACACGCTTGGGTGGATGGCCAGGTGACACCTCCAGGGGCAGAGGAAGACTTTACACTCCAGCCTCCGTTCATGATCAGCCTACCCCACTGCGAAGCCACGGGGCCCTCATCCCATTCTCCCTTGAGCACTTATTTTTCCACTGCTACTGCACATTTCTAGCAGAGCTGATTGAAGTAGAGTGTTTAAACCCACCTCACTGTCAAAAATTTAACTTTTTAAGTGAGGAACAGCAACCTGAAACACTCCTCACAGCTGCTACGGGCTTTTAGTCTGGTTTCAGTTTGAAAAAGCGATCAGCATTTCCAAAGTGAAATCCTGTTATTTTAGGGTCTAGTTGTCACATCTTTATTCCCAGTCGGCTGAACGGTGCAGTGAACGCTGCTTCATCAGATGCGCCGTTACTTTCCTTCCCCTCTGCCTGGCCCCTGGGGACAGGCTCTCCCTGGGAGGGCAGGGGCAGCACAGACTGAGCCCACCAGCTTCTGGCTGGGCTGAGCAGGAGGCGACATCTGCTTTCAGCCGATCCTCTCCCTGCATCTGCTTCTGGCAGACCTGGGCTTGGGTTTTTCCAAACCTTTTCACTTTGACCGGTTTGTGGGCTGACATCCAAAGCCCAAATCCATGGCATGGCAGCTGATGGTGCTGCTAATGGACATTGAGACCATGGGACTGATGCAAAATACTAAGTCATCTCACCACATTCTAGCTAGGCTTTTTCTTTCACTAATGTGAGTAGCTAAGATTGCAGAAGCAGCTTGTGCTGATGGAGAGTGAAAGAACCTCGTGTGTCTGTGTGTGAAGTTACTTTGCTCTACAAAGTCCGCTAAGTTATAATCACAGTAGGTGATCCATCCATTCCCAAAGTTCAAAGGACTGGGGAGGGTTCAGGATGGGCACCAATTTCTCACAAGCTTCATTTCCCCAAATGAATTTTACAAAAACCAAATGAACAAACAAAAAGCCCCAACAAAAAGTCTTCCTCGGGAGAAGGGGAGGAATAAAACCCACTTAGCTTTCCAGCAGCCACTGTGCTTATCCTCGGTGCTGGATGGCCACGCCACACATTGTAATGGGCTCCTGAAAACTCGTCAGCTCCTGGAAGTGTTGCATAGGTGGATGATGTACCTGTTAGTAGAGCCCGGTTACGAGCTGCAGGAAGAGGAGCGTGCTGAACTCCACAAAGAAACTGTCCCTCCCTCAAGACAGACAGACGAGGTGAGGAAGGAAGGAGGAAGGGGAGGCCAGGGGTTTTGCAGATTCAGTTCTGTCCTTGGGACCTCTTTTCCCTCATGTGCAGAAAGGCTACGGTCCTGTGGGAGAAGGCTCCTCTCCCAGTGTGGTGGAGGTCAGTTTGCTCGTTAGCTTGCTTTTGAGGGTGCTGACGAGATCCCATCCATGGGCATAACATGTCCCTTGGCGGAGCAGCTGTGATGGAGGCAGCAGAGCAGAACAATTCAACCCACCACTTGCAGAACCAGTAGATATTCGACATTGATTCATTTTGCCAAGTCCCAACAAGGACTCTATGCACCAAAGCAACGCTGTGACAGATCAGCTTGTCTGGGCTCAAGGACAGACCACTCTGAGGAGTTGCTAAGCCAAGCTCCCATTGGTATAGTACCACTGGCTTCAATAAAATTACATTACTAATGAACATAGCCCATTCATTTCTACCTGAAATGTGACTAAACCCCTTTCCTCTTTTTCCAGAATGCCCACAGGGAAAAGTGCTGTAGGTGGGCTCAGCCGTAGGTGGGCTCAGCCCCAAGTCCCCACTGGGCTCCCAGGTCCTATGAACCAACCTTTGGTGCCTGTGAGACCTGTGTCAGTGGAGACTTTAGGCCCTTGTGTATTGCAGGGTGCAGTATTACCAAATATCACTAACAACTAAGCCATGTCACATTTCTGAGATAATATGGATCCAAATCATACTCATACAGACCTTATTCTAACAACTGAATAGAAATGAAACATGATTAGAAGCACCTATCACAAATTGAGACTTACAGCTCTTTGGTAACACAGATTCTTGGTGGTAGTAGATTGTTTCAGACCCAGGCCCTGCAGCTGCTGCAGAGTAGGAGCACATTGCAGCAAGGTTGTACCCTGCTAAAAGTAAGGCAGCACCCTGGTGATACTAGGCAGCAATGCTAAAGCCATGGTAGGAAAGGCTGGAGGGAGAGCTTAAAAGATACTCTTCTTCCCACAGGCTAATCAGCAGGCAGTGAGTTACTGGCATCAGATGCTACCTAACTTTCTTAAACTTCCACTTAATAAGTCTCTTCCTGCACTCACCTCTCCACGGGCACCCACCAGAATTAGTGAACAGCTCTGCAGCCTCTCAAGCATGAGTGGAGAGGCAACAAGGAGGGCAGGGATGGGCTGGGTCTCTAACATGCATTTTACAGGAAGAGGAAAGGCAGGTGGTGTGCTTGTTTGAAATCAGAAAAACAATAGCTTCTCCAGCACTGATCCTGAGTATTTGCCTGGTGAGTGGCTCTGGAAGGCTTGGTGTTGGCCATAAGATGAAATTCCTTCCTTGCAGCAGCGAGGACTAGCTCTCTTCCAGGGATGCATTAACTCCACGAAGTGCCAGGAAGAGGAACTGGCGGCGTTCCCACCTCACTTGTCCCGGTATGAGAGGAAAGCCTGCTGACAAGTGCAGTGCTGAGCCTGACTCTTAGCCCACGGAAACCTGCAATGGGTGAATGACGTATGGAAAAAAACAAAGCCATCTGACTGCGGAAATCCTCTAGTTATTGGTCCCTCATGCTGACAAGCACCCAGCTTTCACCTTCCCAAAGGGTGATGCGGGCTGTCCCGCTTTCCTTGCATAATGGGCCAGCCACACCATGTGCTTAAGCTTGCTTTGAAGGGACCTTCTGCACCCGAAATGAGGACACAGCCAGGCTGATAGACCAGAGCACCACTTGCACCTTTGGCTCCCTCCTCTTGCTGAGGGCAATCTCAGAGCAGGAAGGACAGATTCACTACACAGGGAAAACTTCTGCACCATCACACAAGCCAGGGTTTTCCCAGTAAGATCCTGAGGGTGAGAAGATGCTGGGATTGGAGAAGGAAAGGCTGCAGAGACCAGATAATGCCTGCTTGTGTCAGGAAGGCCATGGGGAAAAGAAGCAGAGCCAATTAAACTCACCAGTCAATGGAGGAGAAGTAATGGGATTAAGATACAGCAGGGAAAATTCAGGTTACATATCAGGGAGCGGGCTATCATGAGAAGAGCAGACTGGGCCATCAGCTGAGCTGCCAAAGGAATCATCGCCGTCACCGACACAGACACGGCAGAGAGCAGACACAAGTCTGCAGGAAGAGCAGGCGTCTGAGTCCTGCTCAGCCTGGAGCTGTGGCGGGTGGATGTCTGCCTGCCGGGGGACATGGGACCACTCCACCAATGGAGAAGCTGTGCGCCAGGACAGGGACAGACTGGCTTTGGGTATCTGTGCTGATAAACTGAGCTGCGAGGAGAATTAAATCAGCTCCCCTTTGCCCAGGGCAGCAGGGTAAGAACCCTGCCAAGAATATGAGGAAGGGATCTCTGAGAAATACTGGCATGCAGCAGAGAGCTCTGGTGAGACAGGTTCCACTTCTCCTCAGGGAGCTGTGGGTCTTGCATGGCCAAAGATCATGGCACTGGGACTATGTCTGGGACTTGGCCATGGCTGGTAATATGCGCATGGGGAAGGTGTTCAGAAGCAGGAAGACTCTGCATAGATCCCACGTGCCATAGCAGCAGCCGTGCCTCAAAGACACGTGTATCCATCCGGACAGACCACCTCCAGATCAAGATTTCATGGGTGAAAATGCCACCAGAGGAACAAATTGAGGCATCTCATGAAGAGGCCTAGAAAGAGCAGAGGACAAGGTGCCTGAAAGCAGAACTCTGCTGCAGGTGCTAAAGCATGAGGGCACAGAGACCCTACTAATCTGTCCCTATTCTGAGGACTGTCTTTGCCCCAGGGAGCTAAAAGGCCTGCCAAGCCTTTGATAAATCCATCTGTCCAAGGCATCTTGGAGGCTGGAGATAGAAAGATAAACCATCGTATCCTAATTTAAGTAATGTGTAGATTTCAAAGACAACATGTTGGGAAGGACAAGCGGACCACATTCCTCACTAATGACCCATTGCAGCTCCACTGACTGAACTTCTCCTGATTCACCAGGACATACAAGCACACACCATTAGCTCCCCAGAGTCACGAGGACCCTCAGCATCAGCTTTGGCTTACATTAGGCCCTTGGAAAGAGAAGCACAAGCCCACAGCAAGCCAAATGTCATCACTAAGCAAGAAAATCCCAGGGCAGCCAAGAGGGCTATAGCTGCTTTTACCCAGTCTGAACCTGTGCCAATAATGATGAGAATAAAACGAGGAGAAGGATGCGTCCACTCTGGAGACCTTATGCTTCCCTGTTCTCAAAAGGACCTTCTTATTTAAGTCAACATCTAGGATTGGGAGTTATAATAAGGGCAGATTAAAAGACAGAATCAGAACAAAGTAGGATTCTAAGGGTCTTTCTTTCTGTTCAAATTACTGTTGTTTGGAGTCCAGCATTTGAGATCCAGGAACACAAGGGCAAGAGACACTAACCAGGACATGCAAGGCACAAAGAGCAGAAGAATAGACCACTCCAGAGGCCAAGCCAAGTGGAGCCTTGAAATTTCCCAGCTGCTGACTGCTCCTGGCTTGCCAGCAAGAGATGAGTTTCAGTGGAGGACTGATGTGCTGGAAGGGTGCGTTTGCAGCCTCCCCAGGACCTGAGAGGAAGCAGTGACTAGAGAAACAGACTTTTCATTAATAAATTGGCAGGGGGAAGTCTGGCTGAACAAAATAAAATGCCTTACTGTTTGATGTTACATCTTGCCCTTCTGCGATGGATGCAGAAGCAGGCAGGCATCAAGCTCGAATGCCCAGGTGCTAATGGATGTGCTCTTGTCTACCCAAGACCTGCTGTTCTCAGCCATTGTTTGCCCCAGTGGATGAGGAAAACATGGTGAGACTGAGGAGCAGTGGTGTCTGGAGAAACTGCTGGTTGATTTGGCATGCACTCCCTCAAAGAGCTGCCTGAAAAGGAGACAGCTTTTCTGAGAAGAGGGACATGAGAGATCTGGGATGTGTTGACAGAGAAGGAAAAGCTGTGTGCCTGCACGCTACAGCCACTGATGGAGCTTCAGCGACATGAACGCTCCTTGCCCAGCATCACCAAGATCCTTTCCAGCAGAACAGAAGGGGCAGCACAGAGCTCTAAGCAACCTGCCCTGACAAGAGCAAGGCAGAGGAACTCAGAGGCTAATGGGCTACACAGAAGCCACCTCACTTCTCACAGCCTGATACCTCTCTGCAAAACTGCTTGTAGAGCAAACTGCTTGGTTTTAAGTGGGTTCCCCTCTACTGTCTCCCCAGTCTCTGTTCTGCAGAGCATCCCTCATGGCAGACGCCCTTCTGCCTGCCAGCTGTAGTTCCTGCACCCATATTGGGGCTCCACAGAATGGGAATCCCTCTGCTCCCCATTTCCCCAGCCCAGGTTCCTGATGCTCCAGCATGCTTTTCCATTTTTCACCCCCCTCAGCCTCTCAGAGCCCTCTGCCAAAACCAGGCTGCCAGGAGCCTGCAGCTCAGAGTCTGCAGCCAGAGCCCAGCCTGATCTCATGCAAAATTGACTCTTGCAGACATGCACCACTCTGCTGCTCTACTATCAATAGGTGAACTGCAGCTGAACCTACCAGAGCCTTCCTTGGTGCTTGTCTGAACCGATTAGGACACACTTCAAAGCCAGGAAGGGACCCCAGCTACTTGACGCGTCGCCCGTTACCATGATGCCTGTCCCACTGCCATCCTCTTCCCCTTCCCCAGTTCACCGGGGGCCTCTTGTTTTCTCCTTCCAGCTGAGCCCTCCTCCAGCAAGCGGATCAGTAGCGCTGAAGATCTGCCCTCCATCTGGGTTTACACATTCATCCTTTCCCCGGTGCTGCCTGCCTGCTGTAATCCCAAAGCGAAAGCCCTTCACCTAGGGGATGCTGACTCTCAGAGCTGGCATGCCAAAACTTCCTAAGGAGCCAAGCCTGGGATCCTCTGGAGGCGGTGCCATTCCCAGCAGTGAGAACAGAGTAACAGTCGAAGCATGGTCTAAAAAATAAAGTGGGGAACGGTTGGGGGGGAAGAGGAAGAGCTGGATTCGTGGCTTTCAGCCTTTTTCTAACCTGCCGCTCAGCTCCAAATGCCTGGATGCCCCAGACCTTTAGGCACAGGCAGTTACACGCTGCTCCCCGAGGGCCCGTTCCCCTCCACCCTGCGAGGGGGTCTCAACTCCAGTGTGGGCAGCATGGTGGACAGAGGTGCAGCAGGGTGCTTTCTGGTGGCTGCTGGTTCCTTGGAGCACAAGCAAGCCTGGAGCCAGGGCTGGGAGCCAAAGCACCCCACTCCCTGCATCAGGCCTGTCTTTTTATTCCCCCCTTTGGATCTTGATGCCATGAATTTCGGTTTTGGAGTTGGGTTGGGTTGGGTTTTTTTGCATGTGGTGGTTGGTTTAGAGTTCTGTGTCATGTCAGGGGGAGCATCAGCACTCACCCCTGCAGGAGGTCAGAGCCATGGTGGAAGGAGCTTTCGCTGGCTGCCGGACTGAGATGCCATGTCTGCTCCATCCTGATGTCCTCTTGGGCCATCTCCCTCTCCTGCGCTCCTCTCCCCAGATCCTGCGCTGGCTTGGGCCAAGAAACGGACAACGAGATCTCACCGCCCTCTGCTTTCACAGTGAGGTCTCCACACAGGACCCGTTGCGGTGGAGGTGACGGTGGTCATGGTTCAGGCAGCCTTCATTGCGGTGCACAATGAGGATGGGGAAGTAGAGGGCGTCCTGGTAAGGAGGGGGGTCTTCCTCCTCCACAGTCACCTGGCTGGAGAGGCGGGTCTGCTCGGTGGGACAGCTCTGCTCATTCAGGCTCCCGCTCCGGCTCTGCCAGAGGCAGCTGCGTCGGGAGCCATAGAGGCGGCCCAGGGAAAAGCGGCTGCTGCTGAAGGGGATCCTGGGGCTGCCATTGCAGATGCTCAGGGCACTGCGGGAGAAGATGGAGGAGCTGCTTATAGTCCTGTGGCACCGCTCGCAGTTCTGTCGGTAGCCCCCATACCGGCAAGCAGAGTAGCTGGTACAGCTGGAGAGCCCCACCAAGTCCATTAGGACTGCTTCTGAGTAGCTGGGCACCAGCTGCTGGTTGGATCGGATGTGCCACTCCAGCTCGGTGCTGTCCACCGTGTTGACGCGGGGCATCCTCCGGCAGAAGGAGCGCTCCTCAGCTGGCGTCACTGCCACGTAGTCGAACCCAAAGAGTTTCTCCACATGGTAATGGACATAGGAGGTGCGGTACTCATTTAGCACCCGCAGGGGCCAGGACAGGGTCAGCAGAGCCGCCACCCAGAAGACATAGTGAGATACATACCAAGGCAGGTTGTCTGGGTCAGAAAAGGCCACCATGTATTCCTTGAAGTCCACATTTTTGAGGTGCATCCCCTCCCTGGCCTCCATGTAGTCATCTAGGCCCTCATTCTCTGTGAAGAAGCGGGCCCGCTGGGTCAGGTAGGAGTTCTCCGACTCCACATTGGCAAAGCTGAAACACTTGGTGAAGCGGAGCCGCGTGGCCGGGTAGCTCTCCAAGTCAATGAGGTCTTTGGAGATGTCCTTAACTCCACAATTGGAATAATCAAACTCTGCCTCTGCCACATGGGTGTTGACCCGCTCATGATACACTTGGGTGGTGGTGTAGGCATCCCCGTTGCGGTATCGAGTAACCTGCCGTGTCCTGCGGACGTAGTGGTAGCTGATGGCCTTCCACCATATGCAGGGGGTGGCCTGCTGCATCCGCTGCACACGCTCATGCACACTCTCCACGTCCACTTTGTACTGCAGCTCATTGCGAGTGTAGCAGTGCCAGCACTCCACCAGGTACACTACGTAGAGCATCACCAGGAAGGCCAAGGGGATGTAGACGTAGCCGTTGGAACAGGGGCTGTCATGGTACATCATGGACTTGCCCTTGTAAGCGCTGTCAAAAGTCAGCCGGGTCACCTTGGTGACATGGCACCAGGTCATGGCTCCCATGCAGCCGTACATGAGGAGGGACAGCAGCAGGCATTTCCAGTGGGACTCTCGGCACAGGGACTTGCTGAGAGACTGCTTCACCGGCCGCTGCTGCTCCGGGGGACCAGGAGAAGGGGAGAGAAAACAAGAGAGGAGTCAATAGGCTGCAGCATTAGGGGGAAGGGGAGCAGGCAGTGGTGGCACCTCTGTAGCTCCACAAATGGGGACAAACAGCAGAAGCCATAGGGCTCTTAGCCTCAGCAGGCAGGCCAGAGGCTGGCATGTCCCCCAGGATGACAATCCCGCAGTGTGGGCAGCTGTCACCTCCTGCTTTCCTTAGTGGTGCATGCCCCTCCTTGGGAGACAGACAGAGCCCAGCAGGATGAGGAGGAGAGTGGCAGAGGGCAACTCTGCCAGCCTGTGCCCCAAACATCCCCATTCTTCAATGGGGAGCAACCCTCACCACTGCCACAACCCAGAGAGGGGTATTGATGCACAGCAAGATGAAGGCTGGTTCTCCCCCACATACCTCAGCTTCTGCACCCATCCCACTGGTGCAGGCAGCTCTAACTGATGGCTCGTCCCACCCAAACCCCTCACCACAGCTCATCCCACCATGTCTCTCACATCTCCCCCTTCCCCAGTAACGAACGACAGCGACATTCAGATTTTCCCTACCAGGGCAGCAGAAGTGGCCTGGGGTGCCTATAAGGAGGAGAAACGGAACTTCTGCAGCTGGAAAAGCCTCTGTTTGGTAATGGCAATTCCCACAACACTTGGCAGCCCAAAGGGCTCTGAAGTGCTTCTCAAGTGCTTTATAAACCACACAATTGGGAAAGTACTTTTCCACAACTGAAATGCAGCCACCTCTGGTGGGAGAGAAAGCAAGCATGGAATAATGCTGTAAAAGGTGTTGAGGCTGGAAGAGTACCCTCCCCATCTACAGCAGCAGGGAGGGCAAGTGGTGGCTCATGGCTGCCAGCAAATATCCTTGCCTGTGCTGGGATTTGGCTGTAACAGCCAAAAATCCCACACTTCTGGAAAAACTGCTCTTGGGTCTCTCATGGTAAGGAAAGGGCAGGACTTCAGCAACAGGACTTTGAAAAGAGATTTTGCTGGTGCCTTCACCATAGGAACTGTGCAGAGTTTCCCAAAAACATGGGGAAAACCCCACAGGAAACCTCTGTCCTTCTCTACAATACCCTGAAGTCTCAAGTATTGATCCAGCTTGGTCAGTGAGACCTGACATTATCACACCCAAAGGGAGAACGTGCATACAAAAGATTTAATGCCATCCAACCCAACAATCTCCAAAGGTGAGGGGCAGGGGGCAAGAATCCCAGCCTTGTACAGATACTACTAAACTCATTAAGAGGCGTTCAGCTTTGCTCTCACCCCCAGCTGCACACAGCATGGCTCCCGAGCTCACCTCTGACTTTGCAGGGGCTAACAGCAGCAGTAATGACACTGCTCAGGGCAGTGAAGCTCAAGCCTGGCCCCATCCCTCCTCCATTCCTAAGTACACTGGGCTGGGAACGTCTTTCATCCAGGGATCCCAAAGAGCTTAATGGACTCACACTACCAGAAAGTAGTCGGGGAGGGGGGGAGGAGGGGAACACTTTAACTCTTGCATGAAAAATTAAAGCAAGAAACACAGGTCAAAACACCACTGGCAGGTCTACGGACGGATCTTGGCCTCTTATTTCCTCTAAGAAGTACCCCCTGCTCTCCTTGAAGAGCCCTTCAGCTCTGGCTTGGTCCCCTAGAGTCCTATGTGCTGATGTTTCCTCCCTACACCTTGCCAAAGCCTGGTCCACCCCATGCCAGTGGGACTTCTGCCACTGTGATTAGCAGGGCTGGATCTGGCCCAAATCTCCAACAGAGGTTTCTCTCCTGGAGGCAGGGAACTTCCCTTCCCTCCTGCCCCAGCAGCCAGCCTGCAATGAGCGGAGCAGGTGGCACATCCAAGGGGGACAACTGGTCACAAGGAGAATGATGTCACATCCTCTGAGGGTCCCCAAGCATCAGTAGCACCGAGCCCGTCTCTTTGAGGTAACCACCTGAGAGCAAGAACAAGCAACAGAGACAGAGCCCTGGGAAGGCAGGTTGGGTAGTGGTGGTCTGCAAGGTAACACTGAGGGGCACAGGGTGGCTCTGCTTGGCAGCTCCAGCACAGACACGTGTGTCTCAGTCTTCCCAGTGTGACCCTCCACTACAGGAACCTCACAGTCACGGGTCAAGAACAGAACCCCAGGGAAGAGAAAAGGGATCAGGGGAGAGAGGAAGCAGGGACCACCAGCAGGAGAGCTGCACCCTCCCTGTTCGGGTTAAAGCTGTGGTTACAAGAGCCTGCCTGAATCCCTCAGCCTTCGCCCAGCTGCAGCGCGGCTTCTCCTGTGCTGGATTGCTGTGGCACTAGGCAGGAGGCTGTACGTTTCCTCTCCCACTGCTGCCTTCTGTGTTGAAAATCTTCCCCGGCAGCAGCAGCCCTGGCTCGGCCAAAGGACATCTCCAAAAGTCTCCAAGGGGGACTTGCTCGGCCAAAGGACGAAGCACAGGGGGTCTTGAGCAAGGCACACGCAAATCTTGGGGTGTCTGTTGGGGTGTGAGGCCTTGCACAGAAACAGTCCCTTGATGAGCAAGGCCTGAGGGGGTCGGGGGGGGCGGGGGTGTGGAACTGCAAATGGAACACAAGGAATAAAGCAAAGTGTTCAGCTCATTCATTTGACAAGTTGGGGAAGGGGCACCAGGCAGGCCTTCAGCCAGGTCTGTCTCAGAAAAGCTAATTCCAGCTCCCAGTGGCTCCCCAGCCCCTCGCATCCCACACTGCCTGTGTCACCCTGCCCGGCAGAAGGACAATGCTGGCTGTCGTCCTGCAGAGATGCAGGCAAGCCCTGCTGCGGTGACCCGGCCGGGGCAGGGCGTCAGGGAGTGCGATGCAGCCCAGGCTCGGTTCCAGGAACTGTGTTAGCAGGGCTCTAGTCCACGCATTAGTCTCCTCCTAGGACTACGCAGCATTTAGATACTGCAGCGCTTTTACAGGGTCATGCTAACCCCTGCCGTAAACTGTTTACAACCCAGTTTAGTCCTAGGCTTTTGAGGGAAAAAACATACACATCGGCCATGCTGGTGGGGTTTCGGAGAGCTGATCAAGTGCCAGTGACAGGGGATGCAACCACAGCAGAGACGGAGGAGGAGCCAGCTGCAGAGTCTAATCCCAGTAGGAACTGCAGCATCCCTGCTCCTCTCCCGGGCTAGAAAGGGCTCACAGGAGCAAACAACCGGCTCTGCAGCTTTCCCCCACAGAAGCAGCTGAATCAGGTTACCTCGCTGAGCTCTTTACAAGCCTTGGAGAAGTCCAGCACAGCAAACATGCAGATGAGAAAGCTGGGGAAAAGTAAATCCTTCCTGTCCCAGAACAGTGTCACTGGGAGGAGAAGAGGCTCTGATATAAATGCCATCATCATCTGCCCGCTGCAGACTGACGGAACGAGGCGAAAAGCTTGCCCTACTTCACTGCAAACAAGGCTTCCCTCCATCACTGGGACCTCCCCCACTGCTCAGGCTCGAGCACTGGAGGGTGGTGAGCAAATCAGCTATTGCAGGTGCACCCACACATCTCTGCAGTGCTGGAGGACAGAACTGGTCCAGCCATGGCTTGGCCAACCCCTTTGTGGGACCCCAGTCGATGCTCTACTCTGTACATCAGTTCACCACGTAGAACACGTGGGATAACCCTTACCAGGTGCCTGGGCATTAATCGTAACACACACTGGGAAAGGCAAGGGATAGAGTGTTGCTACAGCCTCCCCTACCTCGTACATAGTGTTTGGGTCTGATGTTGCCCCTGAGGTGAAAGGAGATGGAGTCCCACACCTGCATCTGTTGCTCTGGGGTGGATAGGAAGGGATGGAGGGGATGACTTCTGAGCAGCCGCGAAGCAAATGGAGATGCCTGCAAGGCACAGGGCAGAAACAGTAGAAGAGAGAGCCCCCATCACTGCTTGCACTAAACTCCTTTGAGATCTGAGGAATCCTCTTCTCAAAAACACCTCAAGAGGATAAACCTGCTCAGAGCCCCGGTGGCCAAGCACATGGGCCAAAACACCTTCATTGGCCCTACAGCTTTGACCCTGCAACTTTGAACACTAAATAACTCCAGAAGTCCTTCAAGCTCTTCAAAGTTCCTCTCTGAAACAGCCTGTCTGTGGCCCCATCTACCTTCCCTCCATTTAACGAGCGTTCCCATGTCCTCACCTTCTGCACCTCGCACTTGCTTCTCCCTGCAGAGACCATCCTGAAACCCCCAATTCACCCCCAGAATGCTAAGCCCTTAACTTTACAAGATGTCCTGAGGTACACAGGGTTAGGTGTCCCAGAGACAGTCCTCTACGGGGCTGAAAAAAGACCAAACCAAGTGCCCCAGAGCAGCAGCCTGAAGGCCCAGATAGCTCCTGAGTGCCAGGCTGTGCCAGCAGCTTGCAAGGGATTCCAGTGGGATTCCTAAGCATCAGTTTCTATGGCCCTGCCCTGCTGATTTGCTTACATCATGCAACAATTTAATGAGCCCTGTCCCCTTTGACCTCAAATCCCCAGAACAAGGCAGGTGGGAAGGATCCAGTCATTTCTAGGAACTGCTACTGTCTTTCAAGGCCAGACATGGACAGACATGGGCAACTCCTGGTGAGGATGGTCCCAGCAAACCCCCATATCACACCCCACATGCTGACTGCCCAGAGTCAGGAGCCACCTGCCTGGAAGAAAGACCTGGCTCAGCCCCAGGCTGGCAGCATTGCCAACTGCAGAGAAAAGGGGAAGGCTGAGCATCTAGGAGTCGGGGAACTCTGCCAGCAGTCAGCTCCTGCAATGGTACCCAGGTCTCCATTTTACACAGCAGTCCGGAGGAGGACTGGTTGCTTCCATCGGATCCCACCTGAGCAGCAGGACAAGAACACTTTTTTTCACTTGTTCCCAGGCTGAAGAGCTTGTTCCCTGGCATTTCATACCCTCCAAGGGGGAAGTGCATTGCTGAGTGAGATTCAGCTCGCCACCATTAAGTGTAGGGCATGTGATGCCAACAGGAAAAAAGGGCTCAGCTCTCCCACTCCAGCCAGCTCCAGCCAGTAGCTCTTGCTACTTGCTTTGCTGTGACAAGCTGAGCAGAACCTGAAGTCTTGCACGGCTCCATGGCACAACGACCCAAGACATGTAAAGATGAGGTACCTTCAACAACCAAACCAGAGCTCGTTTAGCATTTTCCAGTCCCCAGACATCTCCTCTGGCTCCCTGCCAGCCCTGGCCAATGGATCCTTACAGGTGGGATTCAGCCACAATCCTGGGACGCTCAGCAATGCTGGCAGCAGCAGCAGGTCTTGATGGAAATGAGGACACCGTACTGCTAATACAGCCTCACACAGGCACTATAGGGGAGCAGGAACACACTCCCCTCCCGATTTTTCTGGAGATAAGAGGATTGCCCTTGGTCAGTCTGTGAATCCAAGCTCCTCATCAAGGTCTTTCTCTATCCTCATTGCATCAGAGGAGACACCAGCAAGCGTGGCACTGTCAGGAGAGGCTGCAGCTTCTCTCTCCTCCACCAGCTGCTTCATGCAAGTCTGTGATAGCTTCTGGCCGCGGGAAGCGCGCTCTTAGCCTAAACTGTGCAGGTCATGGACTGCAGCCCTTACGCCAGCTCCCACGGGGTAAGATTATACTGACACCCCAGTTGGCAGCCACCACAGAGCAATCAAAGCCCAGACGATCTTCTCATAATCCCTGTGAGGCAGGGGACATTGTAGACAAGGAAAACTCAGCTGAGCACTGACCCTGCTACGTTTCTTTCATCCAAATCAGCCCTAGCTCTGGCCCCTCATAAAAGCCACTGTCCTCTCTTGAATGGTGCACCAGCACTGCCACTGGGGGAAAGAGATCACATCCCAGCATGGCATAAGCATGTCCTCATGCTAAAAAGGTGCTTCACAGGTTAGCTTCACTGGTCAGCATCTGTTTGGAGAGCCTGGGCTCATGACACTAGGGGCTGCTGAACAGAAGCAGGAACAGAGGAACAGCCACAGAGCAGAGTATATGGTATTTGTGCAGATTCCCAGTCCTTGAACTTCAGCATTCCTCTCCCACAATTATTTATATCTAAATATAAGTCTGTATATATAGAATAACCATGCACAGGCATGCATGTTCTTCCTAAACCAAGGAGGCAGCAAACACCAGGATTATGCAGCACTTGCTAACCGCAGCTCCCCAACAGCAGAGGACGAGTGATGTGCCAGCATCTGAGCAGCCCACCAAGCTGCCCTTTGAGCTGTGGTCTCACCAGTGAGGACAACCCAGCACACCATAAGAACACTGCTGCCCCTATGCTACCCAGCCCCATAGCATAAGGTAGGTCTTGCTAGCCAGTGCGGTTGCTTTCTCTCCTCTTGGGAAGCCTGAGCTGCAAGCAGGATCTGTGGGGGCAGACAAAGGGGCTTGCACATCTGCCTCGCTGTGTTGCTCCCTACCCATAGAGCACCCTCCTCTTGACCCTTTTTTGGCATTTGATGACTGGACTCCAGAAAAGTCATCAGCTGGGGACACACATACACTGCAGCATACCTGGAGGCAAGGCTGTGCTGGTACCCGGCCTGCCCTAGTCTGCACCTCCTGCTCTTCCAGCCAACGTCCAACTAGGAGTAGCCACCAGTCACGACCTCCAGCTTGGCCAAATCCCCAAGCCCTCTCCCCTCCTGCCCAACGTGTTCTGCCTCGCAGTCACCCGGACATCTGTGCCACCTCCTGGCACCCCCTCAAGACAGACTGCAGGAAGGGGGGGGTTGGGGGTGGCTCCATCCATATCCATTTCTCCTAGGCGTAAGAACCTCTTCCCATTGCAGCAAAATCAAGCAGCGGCTTTTCTTTTGTGATTTTCGCCCTTCCTCCTCTACCCCAGCCGGCCCCGGCCCCGGCCGGCTCTGGATGCTGCCCCGCCGCCAGCCCCACGGCGAACCCGAGGTGATCGGCGAGAGCCATGGAGAAGCGGGGCCGGGGCGACGGGCCGCCAACCGGCGACCGGCGACCGACGGGCGGCTTTCCTCGCCCCTTCCCCGCCTCCGCCGGCCCCGCACGGCAGCCAGGGCTACCGGCGAGGGGGGTCCGTACCTGTGCGGGCAAAGCCCGGCCCGGCCCTCGACGGGGCGGTCAACGAGTATGCCATGCAAAGCGGGCGGGGAGGGATGGAGGGAGGGAGGGAGAGAGGGTGGTCGGGGGCAGCCCCGGGCCGGGGGGGCGGCCGCTCTCCTCACCTCCTCTCGGGCCCCCTCCGCCTCCTCCTCCGGAGGCACCGGCGTGCTGCTGCCTCCCTCGCTGGCGGCGGCCGCCGAGGCCGGGGGGNGGATGAGGATGGGATGGGGGTGGGGGCGCGGCGGGATCCGCGCCCGCCCCGAGCGGGGCGGCGGGTGACCTTGAGGCGACGGCGACAAGCAGGCAGGCAGGCAGGGACCCCGGTGCGGCCGCCCCTCGGAAGCCCCACCGGGAGCAGAGCTGCCCTTCAGGGCGCTGCAGGAGGGGTGCCGCTCCCAAAGCCACCGAGGGTGCGTCAGGCTGGCTGGGGCCACCGGCCGGGCTTCAGCTCTGGCCGTACTGCCGATGAGGAGGTGAGGGGGTCCCGTGGGTTTTCGTCCCCTCGGGATGAAGTGGGAGAGCTCGGAGGACCAGGGGTGCTTTGCATGAGCTCTGGCTACGTTTTTCTAATCTGCGGGCAGCCCCAGCTGGTCTGGGGGTAAGGCTGACCATCAGCACTAATGCCAGCACTCAGGGGAAAACCTGAGTAAAGGCAGTGTCTTTGCTGATCTCCTGGGGATGCTCAGTTAGCTCTCACAGAGCTGACTGCAGCGTATTTCACCCATAGACCTAACCTGCTTGGTTGCAGGGGCAAGTGGGAAAGTCTCTTCAGACCCTCAGTCTTAATTCAAAGCATCTTCAGAGGACACGGTCAGAGACTCATTGAGGTCCAGCTATTGCAGGTAGAGCCCATCTTCCTTGACAGTCTTAGGAAAGCAGGTGTCCTTGCAGGTCCTTCCCCAGATCCAAACTGTGGAAAAAAATAAACTGCAGAATTTGCTGGAAATTGCTTCACTTTTTCTGAGCTCTGAGGCTCAGCCTTGGATGAGTGGTGTTGCTCTTGCCCACTCTCTTGCCTGGGATAAGGAAGGGGTGGTCTGTTGGCCTAGTGGTCTAGCTCAAGGAGAGACATCTGAGGGGAATTGCCAGCCACTGCTTCTTATGGGAAAAGGTGTGGCAGCCGAGGGTGCTGCTGAAGGAGCTCATCTTTAAAAGAAGCTGGGGATTCGTTTCCTCTCGCCTTTCCCCTGTTTCCATGGGAACAGCAGCAAGCAGGAGCAGCCTGCTCTGAATTTTGCTGCCTATTGCTCAGGCACCCCCGGACCCAATCCTCTAGGCAGACTTCGGCTCTCGAAGGTTTCAGACCCACCCTCAGGAGATGGGTCCCATGCCGCCAAGGAGAGCTCACTGGGGCTTCTGTAGCAGCACTCTATGCTACTGCATGCACACTAATAGACAGTGGCAAAGAGTTTGTATATGTATAGACTTTACTGCTTTTTATAGTGCTAGGGACTACTGGGGGAAGTGACCTCAGCTAAACCAAAAGGTGTCTGTGGAATGATCAACCTCCAGGAACACCTTTGGTTTTCTCTCAAAGATAGATATGTCACCCAAAAAGGGCAAAACAGAATGGTAGAAGGGAAAAAAAAAAAAAAGGTGAGACAAGTTTGTGCCTTTGAATTTAGTAGTCCATGGTGGCTTTTTCTCCAGGGAATGCATCCATTCACTTTTGAATTTGTGTTAACTTTGGACTTGTAGATGCTCTGTGCGTTCTGTGGCAGGGAGCTCCACAGCACACCCACAGATTCCAGGAGCAGCTTCCTTTGGTGTTCCCATTTTGGGCATATTATCTGCTAGGACTAACCCTCCAGCAGCAGGCTCCTGCCACCCCTGTGGAACCACTGCAATTTATCCTCTACCAGTGGGTTCAGTAGATACTGGTGAGACAGAAGTAGGGTTGGTGCCAGTTCAATCAGGCATCTTTGGTTCTGGCCCTGACAGCATGTTTTCTGTGTCTTGGAGACAAGACTGCCAAGCACATCACCAGCTATGCTATTTTTGAGCTGAGGTGTCACAAAGAAATCCTGTGCCCTGCCCTGTCGAAAATGAAGTTGTACAAGTTCTCAGCCATTTTCTGTGTAAAACAGGTACGTGGCAGTTTTCGACTCTCAGATCAGAACCCGAGGGCATGGTTGATAACGTGTTACAACAGAGGGCACAGGAGACCACCCTCCCCTGAGAATGGGAGAAATAAGGCTATACAATGCATATGCCACGTGGAAACTGAAGCAAGAAGGCCAACATTCAAGATTGTGTTCTGTGTCACCATACCAGGGAGAATCTAGGAGTTTTAATTATAACACACTGCCCTAAGCACTCAACCCATATTTCTCTTGAGGACAAAAGACGAAAACATTTTCCCTTTAGTATGTGAGAAACCCCCTCCCCCCCCTTTATTCCTGTACATTTTGGGATGCTCTACTGTTAGATCATGTCAGAAAGCGGGACATTTCTGGTATTAGGCCACTTGCTGATGTGACAAAATGGTTGGAAGAAGTAAGAAAGCTTAAAAGAAGACATGGTGACTGAAGTAGAAGCAGTGCCATTACTGGGATATCAATAGGTTTGTTCTGTTCTCCAGATACCTTCTATCTGCTACCCTGCAGAGACACTTGTATCCATTCCAAATAGACATAAAGCACTAAGTCAAATAAGTGGTATTCTCCATTCATTTTCTATAATGTATCAAGGCAGAAAAGGTCTCACACTTTTTCCTCTGGTAATTAGAGAAAATAGCATTTTAGCTCCTGGTTAAGTATGGGGGGGTTGTTACTCATGTAGAAAATTTTCATTTCATTTCTTGAAAATTTTTACAGAGGCTGCATTTTAAACCAGGAGACCACAGATCCTTTGGCTGGTATTCGTAGTCTAACTATAAAACTGGATTTTGCAGCAGATTTCTGTAGCCCCATATAAGTAACATTTGGGCTAGTTTTATTTTGTCCAATAGGCCAAGTGTCATCAAATCCTAGTCTGCTTTTTTTTTTTTGCTTTTTTTTTTTTTTTAAGCAATCAGTGATTCCTAGTGGTCTGCTGCTTTTTGTCTCTTAAGAAGATGTGTAGCAGAGAATCCCCTCATGCTGGATGCAGGATTTTCTGAGCTCAGAAACTAATGCCTATTACATTTAGAAATTTCAAGGATATTTTATGCTGGCTGCCCGAGCCTTTCACGATGTGTTGCTCCAGTTAAATTACTCCTTAATAATGCAACAAGGGGAGTGTGGGTGAAGGAATGTGCCTCTTGCTCCAGTTAAACAACATCCCTTTGCCATTTCTGGTTGGTGGTGCCGTTTCCCTCCTGTAATCTCTATTCTCAAGGAAATCTGTGCCATTATTTACATTTTCCTCAGCTACATTCGGACTTCATGTCTGCTGGGAGGAGATCCAGGTGTGCCTTTTACTGTGGGAAGGAAACCCATAGGGGTCACTACTTTGTGACTGGGGAACTAGCTTCTGTTCAGCATTATGGGCCAGGGGTCTGCATCTCCATGGGTAAGACACCAGCAGTCCACAAATGCACAAAGTCTTGAAACTCATGAAGTATGTGGGTTTGTATCTCCTGCACTGGGGTGTATTTATAGATGGGAACTGCTGTCACTGGAAACTCTTTGATCCCTGCCCTGATCCTTCCCTTCTCAAGAGGCTGCCTGTGTGTAGTTTGCTTATTTTCCATCCAGCCCCATGTGAGTCTATTTCTTCAGCACCGTAATTATTTGTGAGGCTCCACAGAGGCTTCTGGCTTGGGTTAAATTGCTTTTCTCTCTGCAGTAGCCCAGCAGGGTACCCAGGGCCCTCCCTCACATCCCCACTAGAAATATAAAGTGGATTCAGAGCTGCCCAGATGCTGTTTAACAGTCCTCAGGACATCTTGTCTGATGCAACTCTGGAGTAGTGGTGACCACCCCAAGTGCCTGGAAACTCAGCCAAATCCTTCCCTGACAAATGTTTTCTTCTGCCTGAGCTTTTTGGCCCATCACTCTCAGAAAAGAATAAGACATGGAAACAAACGCCTCACAAAATTTTAGCCTATCTGCAGTTATGATCTGGAGAGTCATCTCCCTTAAAAGCAGAAAATAGGTTTCAGTTGCAATTTGCTTTTTCCACACTGAGTGGTTGGAGCTGACACATCCTGGTCTGGAGAATCATCTCTTCCCACAGACCCGGGCAGGCTGAGGAGAAGAGGTTATTCTGGGGAAGGGGCTAAAATCCCACTTCTCAGCTGTCTGCATTACTTAGGGGCCATTGCACAGGCCAGGGCTGGTGGAGAGCCCAACATCCTGGGGAATGGCTGTTACCCCACCTTCAGTGTGCTGGGAGCACCCGTTACCTGGGCAACACAGACTCGTTCATCATTTATTCATGGTGCCTGGGCTTCTCCGTCCCTGGGGATGACCACCTGCCCTCTGCATGCCCTGTGCTCCGGCTCAGCACCTGATTATTTCAACAGTCAGCCAGCTTGTTCACCCCCACCTTTCTTCCCCACCTCCCTGAGCCAGCCATCCTGCTTGCCCCTCTCTCCTAAAGCCCTGCCTGGGCTCCTCACTTGCTTACAGCATTGTGGCTCCACCAGACCTGTTCCCAAATCACTCTGATGCAAGCGTGGAGAGACACCAGCTCTAATTCAGTCTGGCAGCTGGGAGGTTTAACTCTCCTGAGAGCAGAGACGAGTTTGCATGAGTAATACCTCTGGCAGCACTACACAGCTTGCTGGGGACCAGCAGAGAAGCCACTTGGAGCACTGTTAGGAGGCAAGGACTGGGCTAGAGCGGGGGGGCTGCAGGGCTATGGTGAGGGGCTGGGGTGAAGCAGGAAGCAACTCAAGCAGAAGTAACTCAAAACTGGAAGTTAACCCATCTTCCTTTCTAACGGCCATCAGATCCAGAGTGGTGTTGCTGAAGGCTGGGACGTAGCACTGGCAGCATCCATCCTGCACTCCCTGGCAAGGTGATCTGAGGGACAGTTGGGTGAGTTGAGGGTTTTGTTCTGTCTTGGATAGTCCCCTGCCGGATAAATTGTGCATAAAGAGTAATGAATAAAGGATAGCCCGGCAACAGAGCACTGCCTCGCTCCACGCAGCCATTCTGTGGGAAGGGAGGAGCACTATTCCTTGAAGTGGTGTGGCCAGAGCTACCCTCTGGAAGGCAGCCTGCCTCTCCACTAGCTCTAAAGGGGGCCCCAGGTGACGAGGTTTCTCACCTAGGGCACAGTTTCACTATCTATTTATGCATGGTTTTATCACCAGTTTTCCAAGACCATCTGTCATCCCCTCCTCATTCATATCCACATCTGCCATCTCCTTTGGGAGAACTCTGAGCACTCATGCACACAGACACACACACACATAAATAAATACATGCTGAGGTCTTATCAGCCATGCGTTTGCCCAGATACAAGTAGAGAGCATTGAAGCCACTGAGCCAGTGGGAGTTACATAAGGAAAATCAAATTTTGTTGAAATATCTGGGGGTTTTGTCTTATCACTTTGTAAGCTAAAGGGTTTTTAGTGCACCTTTATATCACTAGCATTCTGCTTTTGGAAACGAATGTCATGGCAAGAGCAAGGTGAATTAGGTGTGATCACCACTCAAAGAATTAATTGATCCCCTTGTCCAACCTCCTACATATCCATACACACAGCAGTGAACGACACAAGGAGGTGGAAACTGCCCTGTCCACCATGGGATACTGGGCAACCATGAGAATCATGGTTCTCAGAAAGGGCAACTTGGCGACCACCTACCACAGGTAGACAGGAAAGGCAACTTGGCAACCACCTAGCACAGGTAGACAAACCTGATCTACTCTGTGTTGCATCAGCCTATTGATGCGATGGATCCGGTAACTTTTTGGGAGTGTACAGTGAAAGGACAAGGGGCATCCAGCACAGGCTGCAGGGAGGAAAACTCCAACTGGAAACCACCCCTTACTGTAAAAGCAAGCAGAGGCCTGGAGCAGCACCTTTGGAGAGATTCAAAGTGACCTTGTGATTTCAGCCAGACTTACCACAAGAGGGCAGCCAGTGTTTTCTGGGCTGATTACCTCAAAAATGGTACCTGAGGAGGACCTGCTTTGCCCTACTCTGTTAGAAAGCTCGGCCTCGCTTCTGGGCATTGAATCTTTAAAAGACTTGTTCCTCCTTTACTCTGTTAGGCCAGAAAGTGAAGTGACCCAGTTTGGTGCACCACAGAGCTGATTTGCTGTCAGATATATGGAACAGCAGTTGGAGGAGAGAGCCTGTCATCTTTCCAGTGGCTTTCCTTACTCTCCTGGGGCCTCTGCGCCCAGCCAAGAGCCCAGCACACGTGGCTTCTGAGCTGAGCTCCCTGATCCAGAGCTAGAGTCCCAGGCAGAGGTCTGGGTTGCTGCTTGAGGAACCCAGAGATATCACTGGTGGAAAATGGGATGAGAGCTTCTTCAGATGTGGGTCTGGCACCTTTCTGCTGGCCTCAGGACTCCTGCTGCTAAGGGTGGAGGAAAAGGGTTGCATTCCCAGGAAACAGGGCAGCTCAATGCTCATGTGGGACAAAAACTGTGCCATAGACAGTCTGCATGGGGGGAATCTCACATCAGTCACATTGCCTGGTGTGAATTACTGTGGCAATAACTGCTTAAAACAGTTCCAGGTAACCCGTGTTGCTTAAACATGGCAGAGGACCACAGATGGCAATTGAAGTACCATTATTTTTCCTCAGACCAGACACAGACTGGGCATAAACATCCTTTCTCCATGTCTCTTGGCCTCTTCTCACCTATCTCACCCATTTAACAGCTCAAGGAACAGCGGAGAAGACATTGATGCCAGGCCCAGGCTACAAGCGAGGTGGGTGCAGCTCGGGTTCAAGAAATCAGGTTCAGAGAGCTGGGTTTAACTTAGGAAATCAGAGGGCTGTACCTGGGGACAGGACATTATTGAGGACAGTACCGGGGGTCAAAGGTCTCCTTAGGAGTCCTTCCCATGCCCAGGCTCTGCCCTGATGTTCCTGGCAGGTCAAGTGTGGTGAGAGAGTCTTTCTGAGCTGAGTTTCTTGCCGAAGAGGTTATTTTCAGTAGCGCTGGGTGCATTCCAGTGGTGTGTGTTGCACTGACCTCTAGCGGGAATAGATCCCTATCTCTTAATTTTTTCCCTGCAATTTTAACCATTTTAAGTGACACGTCTTAAAGGGGACCAGAGAGGGCCCAGAATGAGAGTTTCGGTTTTAAAATCCTCAAAAGCAAGTCAGAATTTCAAGACTGGTCTCGTATTATATTTAAGTGTTTTTACTTCTTCTGCCACTACCTGCCAATACTTTATATTATGCATGTGCATGTTCAAGTGTGTATGTATATCTGTCTGGATTTAAAGCCTCTGAAAATAAAAAGAAAAGCTCTCTGACAGGAAGACAGCATGTAATGGAGCCCAAGCCTTGACCAAGGAATGACAGAAGGCAAATAACAAGGCAGAGTGGCCAAGTTCATCTTTCAGACTTTCCAGTCAAGTTGTCTGAAGGGGTAGCAGAAGCACACCCAGCAAGAAGAGAGACGGCAAGGAGATGGTGCCTGAGCTGGTTAAGAGTAGGTGTGGGTGGGAGGTAGGAGTGCAGAGTGGCTGGACCTGTGTGCCTGGGTGGCATACTTGATTTTAATGGGGAGTGCCTGGTTTCTGTAGCTGGGAGCCCTGGGAGAGCACTAGCCAGCTCAAGAAAGTTAAAGGCTCACCTCACAGAAGCTGCAAGATCACTAACTCCACCTAAGGGCACATCAACAGCAGAGGAAGGTCACCTCCAGGGGCTGCTTGGCAGCTTGATGTAAATTCCCAGGTGGTGAAGCTCCAGTTGCCTCCCGGCAGACCTGGTCCAGGGCTTATTAGCTCAGGCTCTGTGCTTTGGCTGAACTACTCCTGGACCTATGCTAGCCCCTCCATACCTATGCCACAAACAGAACAGGACATCACAAAATAATCGAGGGGTGACTGCCACTTGCTGGAAAGGCAAGCAGCAACTAGTTCACAGACAGGCAAAATCTTTGTTCATGACCACACAAGTTTGCACTGATTTGACCAATGTGGATTTCTCCCTATACCTGATTTCATCCCCACAAATGTCTATAAGAACACATTCCATGACAGACCTCTAGCAACATCTAGTATGTTACTTGAGAAAATGGGTAAGGTATTTTGGAAGGTGTTTGATGAGTAACCTAGTAGCAGTTGGGTACAGAAAGCTGAAAGAATAGAAATTCGGGGGGCTGGGGTGGGAGTGTCAGGAACATCAGCTGTGGAGGCACTTGGAGCTGGGATGCAGCCACCACTGGAATGTGGGACAGACATGAATTTATGGTCCAGATCCCTGCTGTGCATTGGACAGAGCTGATAAGATATGGGAGAAGCTCCTTTCCTCTACCAGTTGTGGTCTCGCATCCAGGCAGTTCCTGGGACACACCAAGAGACACTGAAACAGATCCCAAGCATGGGGAAAACTTGTGACTGGAAGTTATTGATGCCAACAGATATTTCCCCTGCCTGCCTCCTGCTGCCCTCACACCCCAAAATGTTTCTTTCTGACTGGTTGGGGACACTTTTTCTGTGTAGCTCACTTGGAGCAAGGTCTGCGGTTGAAGACCTGGTGGCCAGTGCCGGGGGAGTGACGCAAACCCGAAGTGGCAGCTGCAATGCAGGAGGGGGAAGTCATCAGCGCTTTGCATGTAGTTTGTATGAACCCAGTCCTGTACCCACTGCCAAGCTCTTCCCAGATGAGCTCCCTTGCAGGTGCGTGGCAGGAAGAGATCCTTTCCCTCCTGCTGGGCTGAACTGGAAAGATGGGCACCCTGCGGAGGTGGTGAGGCATGTCAAGCAATAAAGGCAACAAGTGAAACTGATTTTAAAGTGTCACCTGCATTCAGAGCTATCTAGGTTGTCTGCTGAGGACAGTCTACCTCTTGGGACACTGGAAAGTAACTAGATGAAGTCTACACAAACCCACGAGGAACACAACTGGATAGTTTTGATGTTGGAAGGAGAGCACTGAAATGCAGCCTGATCAATCATTCACCAGCACGGAGCTGGGCCTTCCTTTGAGCTTCTGTTTTCAGCTTTGATCTCTGTGTCCTGGCTGCTCTTGTGGAGCTCCGGCACCCACTCTGGGCTTTGGGCTTTCTATGTGCAGCACAAAAAGGTAGGACATGACTGGACTAAGCGACTCGTATGCCCGGCTGTGGTGACCACCTGGCCTTTCCCTTCACCTGTACAGGCATAAGAGACAAGAAGGTATCTCAGTGGGTGAAACGGGTTAAACCGTGCACGTGGGAAAAAGCCAACGTCTCGTTTGCACCCATCTCAGCTACCGGTAAGTGACATCTACCATATCGTTTCCCACAGAGCCTGTGGCTTCAGTCGGCACCTGTGCTTGCAACAGCATCCTCACCCACACACCGCCTGGTTTGACAAGGTCCCTCTCCCACCCCTGGCAAACCCCTGCTACTTAAAGAACCCAAATAAACAGGGCAGGGGAGGAGGCAGCTCCGGGAACACACGGGCAGCGTAGGGAAAACACAGTGGGGCCACCTCCCCTGCGTAACCCAAGCTGCCGGCCCTCGCCCACGCGTGCCCTGCCCACGGGTGGGTTTTCTCCCTCCTAGTGCTCCCCCGCCGCCCCTGGACAAAGCGGGCGGGGAAAAGCAAGTCCCCCCGTTTAGGGGGTGCCGGTGGAGTGCCGTAGCGGCGGCGGGGGGGAATCCCGAGTAGGCGGGCCGGGCGCAGCTGAGTCAGTGCGGGCAGGAGGAGTAGGAGGAGGAGCCGGAGCGCCTTAGCCTCCGTGCCGGCCGCCGCTCGCTGGCTTTCCGGCCATGAGCCCCCCGGCAGTGGGGCCGGGGCCGGGGTCGGGGTGGTGGCCGGGGTCAGGGCGGGCGGGCGGCGGGCGCTGAGCTATGTCGCGGCCGGCGGGCGGCGAGTGCCGCAAGGATGCGGCGGGCTGGGAAGGGGAGGACGGGCAGTGCGACTCGGGCATCGAGTCGCTGCGCTCGCTGCCGGGCGGGAGAGAGACTCCCGCCGCCGCCGAGATCCCCCCTGTCGCCACCGCCGAGACCCTCACCGCCGAGACCNCGGCTCCGGTTCCCTTCCCGAGTCTCTGACCGAGCTGCCGGCCGCCGGCCGCGCCGAAGAGCCGCCGCCGCCGCCGCCCGAGGGGCTCAGCCGGCAGCAGCTGGAGGCGCTCACCTACGTTTCGGAGGACGGAGACACGTAAGTAACCGCGTCCCCTTCCCTCCTTCCCTCCCCTGGGAAGGCTTGCGAGTGCCGGGAACCCCCGGCCCCGGGCTTGGCCCCTCACAGCCGGCCGGCGGCGGGGAGCCGGAGCCCGGAGATAAGCCCAGCTTTTATCAGCAGTGGTCCCCAGCCCTCTCCCAGTGAACATTCATTCAGCCGGGCTGGGAAGGACTCCTGGAGCCCACATCCTGAGAGTCTCCCGCCTTGCACTGCGCACGGATGCCTGGCACCAGCAGTGGGTTTGGGTGGGTGACCAGTGGGGTACTCGAGCCGGGTCCAGCAGAGTGAGCACGGAGAGGCAACGTGGCACAAAACAGGCTCACTGTAGGAAGCCAACTTCCAATTGCTCTGGGGCTGCTAGCAACTAGAAGGTGGTGTGGGAGCAAATCAAGCCTCCCTGCTGCCCCTTGCACAGCGGATGCAACGTTTCCTCCCCAATGGGGAAGGCTTGGCTGCGGGAGATGGTGTATAAGCAAGACCTGAGATGAGATTGCCTATGCAGGGCAAGACCTTTAGATGTCTGTGTCAGGGCCATGGACCAAGCAACCCAAGAACTATTTGTTCTCAGGTGGAAATCTTGCTTTGCCACCCCGCCTGCACAGGCACAGTTTTCAGCACAATTGTGACGCTTTCCCCGCTACGGGGCTCCTGTCCTGAGCCTCTGTGACAGAGACGAGTGTTTCTCTTAATGACGGGGGGGGGGCTTCCCACATCCGTAATGCCCTCTCAAAGGCAGAGGCATCACACTTATTTGGTTTAGCTTCTGGTAACTGCCTTCAGTTAATCACAGCTCTTTCCTGTCGTACATTCCCTCAACGGAAGGTTTTCATCATGAGTGCGCACACAGAGCGTGAGCAAAGCGTGCTCGCAACTGAGAAGGGCAAAGTTTTGCCCCAAACCCAGGCTAGAGTTTAATACTGGGTAATGGTGCGAGAGGAAGAGAAACCAAGTGGCACTGACACGAGCGAGCACTTATCTTCAGTAGTGGGAGCAGCAAGGGGGCTCTGTCCTCGTCTGGGAGAGCACATCTGGTTCTAAAGCTGAAGATGAGCTGGGAGCCAGCCACAGTGTTTACTTCCTGGTTAGGAAGGAGGCTGTGCATGGAGCTAATTAGTTCATTAATGCTTGCTGTGGGATCTGCTCTGAGGATTGGCTGAAAGTCTCACAGCAAGTGAGGTTAGACTAAACCCAGCCTCCCACACTCCCCAGCCTGGCACCTGGGATACTGCCCGTCCTGAGAGCCAATCCTGTCCTACTTACAGGCTGGCTCTGGGGCTTCTCAGCATGGAGGAGCTTCACCACCTTTCCCAGCTGTAATGCTAGAGCCAAGGTTACCCACAGATAGAGACAGGGGTCTTTTGAGCAGAGCTGTGGAAGTGATGTCTCAAAAAAGACCCTTTGTGGTGTGCCCAGGGCTCCCTGCTTGCTGTTCTTTCGGATACAGCTGCTTGGGGCTGTTTTGTAAGGTGGCTGAGCCCTTTGCTTGTCAGACTTGCTTGGTCGGAGCCTAACGCAAGCATTTCATTAACTAGGGAAACATTAATTGGTGGTGCCTTGATTACTGAAGGCAGAAGAGGCTCTTGGAGAGCTCTTCAAATGGTTGCAGTCGCTCTTCTGTTTTCTCTCGCTCACAGTGCAATTCAGAACAGGAAATCTGTAAAGAGGGAGGGAGGGAGGGAGCTAGAAGTCTGCTGGCAGTGCAGCTCATACAGCTCCGGGCTGGCCATGTCTGCGCAGGAGCCGGCTTTCCTGGGATCCGCTCCCAGCACTAGGGAAAAAACCATTATTCTTGTGGTTAGAGTGGCAAGTCTGTGAATTTCTGCCTCTGCTATTCCTGTCTCTCCTCCTGACCCTGCGGCAGAGGTGGGCGGCGTTTATATTTAGAAATGCTGAACATCCACCACCCTGGTCGATGCAAATGGGGACTTCAAGAGCACCCAGCAGCTCATTGAACTGCCACCAGTTCTGCGTAAGTCTATGGAGCATTCGCTCATCCGGTGACATGAGGTTCCCCAGAGAAAAGTGATCAGATGGCTACAGGCTGCATCCCTTTCATCCCGCCAGACAAACCCATCAACTTCTTTTCATCCCGTCAGCACCACATTTCCTTGTGTGCCTTGCTTGAATGTCTGCCACAAAACATCTCCAGGCTGAGAATTAAAATCGTACTATCATTATATTTCAGAAGACTTGGGCAGCAACACTTTCCTGTAATTGTAATTTTGAAAATACAAAAAGTTCAGGGGTTTTGGCTGAAAAGTTCCTGTTTCCCCAGCTGCCCTGGCTGGTACCGAGTGGTGAGGAGCACTGGGCTCTCACAAAGGGAGCTGGCAGAAGTCTTGGCTGTCCATCCATGGCTCCCCCAGGCTCACCCACCCATGTCACCTCAAGATGTCCCTGTGCAATGGAGCTGTTTCAGTCAGCCTGCTGCTTGTGGGGAAGTGTATGGGGTGGAGGCAGAGGTGAGGAGCATGTGCTTGGCTGGTTGGAGCATCAGCAGGATCTTCCCTGGATTCGTTCCTGCCTGTCTCTGTGGGAGACAAGTGTTAGCCCAGGCAAAGTGAAGCAGTGGGGCTAAAACTGGCCTTTCCCATGCTCAAAATTAGAAGGGGTTCTGCGTCTGGAGGAAGGAAATTGGTCAACAGGGGAGATGTGGGTGTGATGGCCAGTGAAATGTGTGGGTGCCGTCTTCCAAGAATCATTTGCAAAAGCCTCAATCGACCATTCTCCCCCACCCCCACCTCCCCAGTGTCACTGGTGGTCCCTCTGCCTTGGGGAACTCAGAGCTGCAGTAACTGGGCTACAGCCCATCAGTCCTTGAGAGAGACAGCAGAGCTGGCGTGACAGGAGACGTCAAAGATGAGGAACAGGCAGAAGATGGTGAGTGCACTTAGGGCAGTGATACTTATCCTGCTTATTTCTTGTCAGGGTAGAGATCAAGCCCTGCAATCTTCTCCAAGCATCGTCTTTTCCTTGTGAACCAAATGGTCTCCAGGCATCCATCTCTTCCATGTAAACCAGCTCCTTTTCTGCTGAATTGAGTCCCTGTGGGACTGCTGTGCATGGAAGTGAAGAGAGGGGCTTTCCAGCTGCAGGCATGGCTAGCTCTGAGCAGGCTGCAGGCAGCTTTATCGCCATGCCCCGGCCTCTGCACAAGCTCAACCTTTGTTAGGATTCACCGAGGAAACCCCCTCCTTCTGCCCTCGCCAGGCAGATTTATGAGTCTAGTATCCTGGGAAAAGGGGTAGGTGAGGGACCAGCTCCTTTAGGATGGGATGGGATCACCTGTCATGTTGCAGCACGAGGGAAAACCTCTCTGTTTGCTTGGGTTTATGGCAACCTTCTCCAGCTCTGGAGAGGCAGAGTTGATTCGTCAGCATAGGAGATTAGGCTGAGCTTCTTCTAAGACTATATATTCTGTTTTAAACTTAAAAACGCATTTCTCTTTCTGCCCATGCTGGTCCTTGGGCCACGTCCCAATTTATGCTGTTGGTACCTGATGCCACGGTGATGGGCCCCTTGGGCAGCTGGGTAGAGCACATGGAGTCATGCTTGGGGCCCTCTGGGGGTGGCCCTACATCCAGAGCCCCATGCAGAAGATAGCTACCCTCCTGCATAGGGCTCTGGATGCAAAGCAGCACAGGTCCTCTGCAGGGGTGAAGGTCGGGGGTCCCCAGCTCAATCACAGGAAGGAGATCTCAGCCTCTTTCAGGTGGAAAACAGGACCAAGTGGGTTTTGGTTGAGTGCTGTTTTGGGGAGGGAGGGGAGCAGAGGAAGCCTGACTTCCTCCTTCCACCAGAGACAAGTGCTGCCCCGTCTGCTGATAAGAAATCACGTGCCAGTGACTCGTGGGCTGAGATGCCTTCACAAGGGCTTGGGGACAGTTAATTGAGTAAAACCAGGGCCCCACAGGAACTGATGTTCTGAGCTCTCCTCCACGTGATGGTAGCAAAAGGGCCTTCCCTACTGAGCCCTTGCCTGCGTGGGTAGGCATTGAGCACAACGGCTCATCTTGCAGGGCCAAGAGCCACTACTATTCTAGTTCACTGGCATGTGCCAGCTGTAAACACCCCCTCACCTCATGTAGCCCTGTGCTGGAGATCTTCCCCGTGCAGGAGAATGGAGGTTGTACCCCTTCAGGCTGCCTGCTCTGGTGCGACTGCTTGCTCAGCTTGCCCCTGGATCCCAGCATGGGCGCCTGGGGGAGCGCTCAGCATGTGACAGCAAGGGAAAACCACTGTGCAAAAAGGAAAAAGAAGCAGAGGGCTGGAAGGACATAGTTTTAGGAGAAGGGTTAAAGATTTAAGTCCGATGCAGAGCACACACCTGGTTGCTGGTTGTGCTAGGAGCCCCCTGCTTATCTGGGCTGGGCTGTTGCTGGCTGCCCAGCAGTGGGATGGCCATAGTTAATGGGAAGCAGCGATGCTGTTGTTTTTACCAGAGGGGCTTTGGAAAGCTCCTTGCCTGATTGACATGGGAATTTGGGTCCATGCTGAGTTGCTGCCTAGTACACCACCGCTGTGGGGCAGAAAAGAAAGTAAATCCTAACGTGGGGCTGGCTGAAGGGAGAAGGGAACCTGCTGGGTCCCTGTGCCTGGACTCTTGGCTCTTCCTCTGTGTGTGCTCAGGAGTTTGGTGAGCAGGAGAGGGCTCAGTGCTTCTCCAGGTGAGGGCACGCAGCTCTGCACAGGCTTCAGAAGTTCCTGGCTGCCACAGGGGTCACACACATACAGCCTTGGCATAAGGTGGGTAAGTCCTGGCAACCTTCTGGGATCGCGCAGGCAAGAAGAGATTTTTATTTTTTTTTCTTTTCCCTGTTTGGATGACTTCAGCCTGGCCTGGAGGAAGTTTCTTCAGACTTTCCACCTGCATAAGTTTGCCTTGGAGCTGGGGAGAGGCACAGGGAACTTCAGCACAAAGGAAGGGAAAGAATGGCTGGAAATTTCCACGTCCCGGGATGCAGAAGCCTGATGCCTAGCTGTAGCAGACCAGTCGAGGTGGGAAGAGCTTCAGTTCCTTGCACTATGCAGGCAGGCTTGTCTGCTGCTGGGAAAGGGTTGAGCTCAGCTAAAATCACAAAGAAAGTTTTGATTTTTGTTGCTTTGGGGTTTTTTTTAACACAATGTGGATAAAAGAGGAGTCAGATGTGACTGCGTAGGAAGAGAGACTGTGGGTTCTGAGCTGTGAGAGTGGTTACTGTGTCCCGGAGATGGGAAGCCCCTCTGACAGGGGCAGATGCAGGGCTGAAGTGGGGCCTTGAGACATCCTAGGCCCGTGGCTGGTGCCTCATTAAAAGAAAACCCTGAGGCAGCGAGGGTATGTGCATGGGGCTGTAAATCATTGTTAGGGTGTGTTGTATTGGCTCTGGCAAAGTCCAGTCACTGTCCTCCTGCAAGAGGCTGTTTTGACCTTAAGATATCTCTGTGTGCACAGAAACCACAGAATGTATTTTCTTCCTGATGGGGAAGAATGGGAATTTGCTTCATTTGAAATGGAGTTGCCACAGCCAACGGACCTTTCAGGATGCTCTTATTGCTATCATTCATCTTGCTTCTCTGCCCATGTCTGTGAAACCAGCTCCACCTTCGTGGGATGGGCTGACCTGGCTTGGCTCATCCCTGCAGTGATGGTAGTGCAAGACAGACTCCTTGTTCTGCATCTGATGTTTAGGCTTTCTGCAATCCAGGACCCACCAGCAGCTCAGAAATGGAGCAAAATGCTCAAACATGTGAGTGAGTGCAGAGTCTAAAGGATGTAGGGGTGCAGTACGTGGGTGAATGGGGTCACCTTCAATTAACCAGCTCCTCCTCCTCTCTCACCTCACTGAAAAATAAGACACCCACAACCCTCTTGCAATGCCTCCCCTGCCGGTCAGCCTCTAGCACCCCTCACCCACCAGCATCAGACCAGACTCCCTGCAGAACATCACAGGAAGGGGAAGGCTGCCTGTCCTGCTTGCCCATCAATTCCCACCCTTCCCTGTGGCCCCAGGACCAGCAGGCTGGGAAGAGCTGCTGCCCAGAATGGAGATGGGTGGGGGGCTGAACCCAGTGGCTGAAGGGGCTTTGCCTAAGGAAGAGGAGAAGAAACCTGCAGAACAGGAGACCCAGGGCAGGAGCAGAGGACACGGGGATCAGCCTACAGCCAGCTGGGATCTGCTGCTCCCCTAGAGCTGCCAGAGGGCAGCTGGCATGGTTTTATGGAGCCGGGCAGCATCATACTGGTATGCAGGTTGGAAGGGAGGTGGGCTGAGCTGGTGTAGTGCTGCAGGGCAGGATGGAGCTGAGCTTGCTGAGCCTGCTGGCAGAGGTTCACGCTGAAGGCTGAGGAAGCGGTTAGCAGGTTACAGCGCTGGAACAGGAGAGCAGGGTAAGTGTGGAATTCCCCTGCTGTTTTCCTCCTCCCTCGCTCTGTTCTCTATTGCTGCTGGGGCCATTTCCTCCCCTGAACAAGTTTCTCTTGTGTGAATTGTTTGCATTATTTCCTACTGCTCTGCTCAGCCAAAATAAGGAGCCGGGAGCAAACTGTTCCCCACTACAGACAGAGACCTTATCTAGAGAGGAAGAAAAATTTGTCAAAGCAAATTCTAGTGAATGCTGGATATCTTGTCCTGGGTGCTTCTGGGGTGAGGTTGTGAAGGGAGAGGCTGCTTTGAGGACAAGCTGTCTTGTTCCACCGCTGTGGGGAAACTGCATGGTCAGGCCCTTTTTTAGAGAGAGGGAAGAAAGTAGCCAGAGAACTGGTGGGACTTTACAGTTCTGCTTGTGTGTCAGAGTTGGGTGTCACCCTTACCCTTACTCCATGCCTCCAGTTGCAGGCATCCGCGTCATGAACATTTCTCCTACCAGGCACTTGAGGTCACTCAGAAGCCTGGGAAATGGACAGCACTGTGGAAATAGGTGTTCTGTGCCTGAACTAAGACCACCTTGGGCACGGCAGTGATGTGTGTTCAGACCCAGGGTCGGCCTTGATCTCTCTGCTCCATGACCATTATTGCTCTGATGGTGGGTAGATCACCTTGTGCCAGGAATGCCCTGTGACTGTGGGACCTTTGTGATTCAGAGCACTAACGAGTCCCCTTATGCCAGGATGGAGCTGGTGAGCAAGTGGAAAAGCAGACGACGAGCCCAGAAGTCCGTATTCCTAGGCTGGCCACATTTCCCCTGCCCACAGCTCTTACATCCCCTACCTGTGAAAGAAGAGGCATATTGCTAATTATCTGGGGCTGATCTGAGCTCAGAATAGATTGGGCTGGAGCCCTTCTGCTGTGAGGATAGTCTGAGAGAGTTGGGGGGATTCAGCCTGGAGAAGAGAAGGCTCCAGGGAGACCTTGGAGCCCCCTGAAGAGATGGGGAGGGACTCTTGATGAGGGAGTGGAGCCCTAGGACAAGTGGGAAGGGTTTGACACTGAAAGAGGGGAGATGGAGCTGAGATGTGGGGAAGAACTTCTTTGGTGTGAGGGAGGTGAGAGCCTGGCCCAGGTTGCCCAGAAAAGCTGTGGCTGCCCCATCCCTGGAGGGGTTCAAGGCCAGGCTGGATGGGGCTTGGAGCAACCTGGTCTGGTGGGAGGTGTCCCTGCCCAGGGCAGGGGGTGGGAACTAGATGATCTTTAAGGTCCCTTCCCACCCTAAACCATTCTGTGATTCTGTTCCAAAACTCCCTGTTACCCTTTCCAAAATTCCTTTTGGGCACCCACCCCCTATGGCTGGAGGCAGGAGTGCTGCAGGCAGAGGCACAAGGGACGGTGGCTGGGTGAGGAGGGGTGTCTGGCATGGAGCAGGTATCTCTCTGTCACTGTGCCCTGGCTCTGGATCTCAGCTGGGTGCCAGCATGCAGCAGCCTGTCAGTGGCTGGACCGTGTGGCTGCTGTGGCAGAGAGAGAGAGATGTGCTTGTGGCCTTGGCCAGAGGAAAGCGGAGGTTGGCACCATGCCTGTACCTCAGCTCTCCTGGGCGTGGAAGGTTTCCCAGGTTCAAGAGATGATCCTGATTCCTGGTTGGTATCACTGCCTGTGGCATAGAGTGCCTTGGTGCACACAGGCTTCTGGGCTCATGCCAGCCTGATGGCCTCGCCATGATTCCCCCGAGTAGCTCACAGCTCTCGCAGCTGTTTCAGGAAGCTGAGAGCTGGCAATGAGGAAAGAGGGGAACAAATGCAGAAATGAAAGCACAGGAGGAGGCTGTGCCTGGGTGGAGAAGGAAGAGGGAGTGGGGGGAAGCAATCCTTCAAATCGGGCATGTCCTAGCTTCAAGGTGAAAGCCTGGGCTCTGGCCAGGTGGGGACAGTCACCCCCATCGCCTCTGTGGTATAGATGCCCAAACTTGCTCAGCGTTAGCTGAGCCACAAGTGGCTCCACTACCTCATTGAGCTGCAAAGCCACCCAGCCCAGGAAGAGCGAGCTGCCTGTGGTGACTGAGAGTTGTCTGGGGTTTCCACCTCCCCTGAGTGACTGCCCCACTTGTCCCCACATGACAGTAAGGCATGGTGTGGGTCGTGGCAGAAGGGCCAGGGGGATTCCTGGGGGCATGGGGGCTGGCTGCTGTGGGACGCAACCCCAGGCGGAGCTCTCTCCCCCGGGAGCCCAATGTGGCTCTGGAAAGTGAAAGCAGCAGGGGTTTAAAGTTCAAACCGAATTGCCTTGGAAAGTCCCCTGTCTGAGCAGTCTTATCTCTGCCTTACCTGAAAAAGGCAGATCCCACGGCCTCCTCCTGCACGTGGTGCCCGGGAGCAGGTTTGGAGAAACTGGGGCTGTCCCTGCAAGCGGGCAAAGGACTCTTCGGCACAGGTGCCACTGCTGGGACTAGGAGCCCGATGCAAAACCCAGCAGAGAATCTCCCTGCCCGGATCATACCCAGGCTGGGGCCAGTGAGAGCCCACTGAGGCAAGGGGTATTCTTGCAGCTCATTCCCCAGCTCTGCCCCTCATTCCTGTCCCCAGCAAGCCTGGCCCGGGCAATTTGGCTGTGCCCCTGCCATGTGGTCCACTGAGGGGAGCCGGACCCTTCCCATGGGGCTGCTTGGCCCTGGCTCTGGGGAGCACGGGCAGTGAGGGGGCACCCCGCAGCGATGTGCAAGCAAACGTGGGTGGCCTCTTCTTCCAACGGGGAATTCCCTGCCACGGTTCGACCTGGGGCTTCCCCACGGATGCAGCCTCCTGTCAGCCTCTCTCTGGCGGGAAGATGAAGAGGAACCGGCCTTCTTTCGTCACCAAAAGTCGGGCTCAGTTCAGGGTGCCCAGTGTCCCATGTGCTGACTCAACCCTTGGGCAGTTCTTGGGAGTAGGTGGATAAAGGACATTTTGGGGACTGGCCTCTAGGCTCCTTAGCACACCCATGTCCCTGTTGCAGCTGGCAAGAAGAATACAGCCCCAGCCTCACTTCTTTCCTGCAACACTTTAGGACCAGGTCTTGCCTTCTCAACCGTTGTCCATCCCCTACACTGCAGGTGGCATGCTGAAGCTGGGCTGTCTGGCGAGCAGGTTGTCTTTCTGGGGCTGACACAGCTCCTTCCGTCCCTCATCCCACCCCCACCAAGCAGCATGGGTGCAACGAGCCTGCTCAGAGTCTGGCCTTGGCTTTGGAGCTGATTAATGCCAAAGATAAAAGCCAGCCAGGGGCCTCAGCATGGTGGCAAGGAGGTGGCAGGAGGCTCAGCTCCTGCCTGTCATGCTCTGCAGAGCAGGAGCTGCTGCCTGCTCCTTGCTGCTGCCCACTTCTCAATGCTGCCTGCCATGGTCAGGAGTGACCCAAGGGGGCTGCCCTGTGGCAATTGGCCATTCCCTCTGTGCAGAGGGGCCTGGGAGCACAGCAGTTTGGGAGAGGGGACTGGAAATTCCCTTTTGGCTTTGCCTCCATTGTGCTCTCACTTCTGTTCTGACTGCGGCAGGGGCCAGCATCAGTCCTGGCTGGAAATAAAACCTCTCCTTGGGCTGTAGGACTCCATGCTGTGCAGCCACCCCATGGCTGTGGGGGCCACGATCCTGAGGATGTGGGCATCCTACTGGCCACCAGGCTCTGATGGCTGCACCGCTGGTGTCCCTCTATGCCGGCGGGCTGCATGCCAGCCCTACCATGGCAGTGCCAAAAGGGAAGGATGTGGGGGGCAAGAAGAGGAAATCGGTGTGGGCTGGCAGACCGGCTGGCTGGCATGGGGACTGTGCTGTGCAGGTGATCTTGGACCAGTGCCGGGCTCCTGCCTGGCTTTGTCTGCCTGCCTTCATGGAAGGGAAAGCAGAAGTGCAGTGCACAGCCAGCAGTGGGGAACTGGAATTCCCCGGGCAGCTGCTAGAGGCCAGACGTCCATTCACAGCCACCATACTCAGTCCTTGGGCTCTGTGAAATGCATCCCAGCCTCTTTGGACCTGTCCCAGTTGGAGGCCTGGCTCTGGACAGTGCTGAGTCCAAGACCCACACCTGCTGTGAGGTCCAAGGGAGGACCCTGCAGTACTTAATTGAGGAGAGGAGGGTCCGTTTCCCATGGGGATTGGAGTGAATGACTGCCCTGGGGAGCCTCGGACATGTTCCTGCCTTGCTCTGCAGCTGAGCTTCTTTGGGGAAAGGGCAGGATGGAGGAGCTCCAAGCTGGCAAGAAGGGAAAGGGACTGGGGGAGGTGGGTAGGTTGTTCCTTCATGCAGCAGTGGAGGTTTTCTGCTCCTCAGCATGGTACTCAGGACTCATTTATCTTTTTTTTTCCTCTCCTGTTCTCTTTATCTTCTCTGTAGATTGGTTCACCTGGCCATTATCCATTGTGTCCCAGCTGTGGCACTCTGCTGCATTGCTCAGCTGCCCAGGGAGGTACTGGAGATCCAAAATGATCTTTTCCAGGTATGCAGATGTGATAGGCAGAAGATGGAAGGAGGGCAGGTGCCGCAGGCTGGCCCCTGTATAGATGCCCAATCCATCAGCCCTTTCCCCATGACCCTCCACCCAATTCCTCCAGAGCATGGTGAACGTCCCATGTGAGCAGTCCCTTTTCCAGGGAGGGGAAGAAGGGTGTGGGAGATACCCTGAGAGAGAGCTGTGGCAGCTCCCAGCACCACAAAGTGAAGGGGTCCTTTACGAGGCCCCAGGATGTCGGAGACAGGCAGGCAGGGTGGAGCAGGCATGGCTTGAATGCGGCAGAGAGATAACCTAGGAGAGTGAGATCTGCCCCATGGATGATCCTCGAGCTGAGGCGGGAGTGTTGGGGGGTTGGGGTGGAGGGGCAGGGGGAGCAGCAAGCTGTTTGCACACCCCCTGTATCAGTTCACACTTAACCCCAGGACAGGGACAGGCTCCTGCACAACAGCCTGGCCATGCCACCAGGCTGGCTCCTGTAGGCTGGTGAGCCTCATCATGCTTGGTGTCCTGCAGGGCACACACACACACGCCCCTTTCCTAATTTCTGTCCCCACCTCCTCTCTAGACCCCACTCCACCTCGCTGTGTACCTGGAGCAGCCTAGCGTGATCCAGGCTTTGATCCACAAGGGAGTGAACCCGGGGCTGCAGGACCGCAACGGCAACACACCGCTGCATTTGGCCTGTGAGCAGCAGCGCCTGCAGTGCGCCCAGCAGCTCCTGCAAGGCTCAACCCCACCAGAGGGCACGGCGCAGACCCACGGGCACCAACAGGACCTGCAGCTCCAGAACTGGCAAGGTGAGACCCAGGAGGCAGCCCGGTGGCTGGGTTGGGACAGAGACTGTGCGTTGTGTATGCAGGGATTCCAGGAGCGTCGGGGCTGGCATGCCTCAGGGTGGTCTGGGCTGACCGTGGCTCTCTGTCTTGCCTCCCCATCCCAGGCTTAGCCTGTTTGCACATCAGCACCTTGAAGGGGAACATCTCCATGATGTCTCTGCTGCTGGAGAGTGGCGCCAACATCGATGTTCGGGTAAGGCTGGGCATGGTGCCTGGCTCCCTTGGGCACCCCCTCTGGCCTCAAGGCAGGGACTGCTCTGGGGTTTAGTGGCACTGAATTTTGAGGGAAAAGAGAGGAAAGGTTCTTGAGGGGCTGTTGGGTGCTGTGACAGCAGTCAGGGTGGGGACTGCACCCTCTGCACCCTGTCAGGGGGCTATGGGTGGGTGCTGCAGGGCCCATCTAGAGGACCCTGCAACCATGCCCTTGTGGTCTGTGGTTTGCAGGAGGGCACAAGTGGGAAGACCCCATTGCACCTAGCTGTGGAGTGCCACAACCGCCGGGCTGTCCAGTTCCTGCTGCGCAACGGGGCATACGTGGATGCCCAGATGTACAATGGGTGCACTCCGCTCCACCTGGCCGTGGGCCGCAAGGATGCTGCCATTGCCGCCATCCTCTCACACTCTGGGGCTGACACCTTGCTGAGAAACATGGAGGATGAGACAGCCCAGGACCTGGCTGATGGCAATGATGATGTGAGTCTGTGCTGGGGGAGGCTTGTGGCTCTGCAAGTATGTTGGGGGGTGTACAAGTCAGACGGCTTGGGGGGGGAGCTCCTAGGAAGAGGTTCTAGCCATGCCTGTCTTCCCCTATAGGGTGCAGGCATTGGCTCTGGGGATGTGTGGGGTGACTGCCACTTGCATTGAGCCCTAGGGAAGGCCCAGACAGGGTTTCTTGGCACTTCCCTGGGGAGGTGGGAGGCTGCAGGGCCAGGGGGAACGTTCTGGGTCCCTGCCTCAGCCCTGAGTGGAGACATAACCCTGGATCCTTATACCTCTGCACCCTTGGCCTTTGCAGCTCCTCGCCTTGCTGCCCTTCGATGACCTGAAGATCTCGGGGAAGCCTGTGGTGTGCTCTGAATGAGTGGCTGGACTCCTTTGGCTCACCAGGCTGCCTCCTCGCTCTGCGCTGTTGCTCTGCTGCCTGCTGGGACATTGCCTGCCTGCACTTCAGTGGGAGCAGAGACACTTTTGGAGATATTATTACCCCTCTGCCCCCGTCCTTCCCTTAGTGGAAAAGTTTTGTTAGCCTCAGGCTGCCTTCTCAGAGGAAAGAAGGTGTGACTATGAACACTACACAGGGGAGGCTTTTCTTTTAGTGTTTGTGCCCTGCAGCAGGACTGAATTTCCCCTCCCTGCCGCAAGTCTGACTAGAGGGGGGGTCTCCAGCTTACCCAGGGAAGGAGCAAAGGAGGACTTCTTTTCACCTCTGCACGGGAGATGGAGCATCCTCTGGCACTCCCAGATGCCGTCAGAATAAGAGTGGGGTGAGAAGAGTTAATGCTCACTCTAATAAAAGTTTGTTCTTGCTGTGGGTGCCTGAGGTCTCATGTGATCTAACCCACCCTGCTCCCCAGCTGCATGGAGAGGCTGAGCAATTACCTCAGGGCACCCAGGCACATGAGGGCTGTGGGGGCTTCCCCAGCCCACCCACTCCCTCGGGTCCTGCTCCCGCCCTCACAAAGCAGAAGGTGAGCAAGAGCCGAGGGGCTTCCCCGCCTGCAGAGCCTTTCCAGTGCTCAAGGCTGAGGCTGTGATGTCCCAGCCTGGTGCTCTGTTCCTGTGCCATCCTGACAAGTATCTGGCATTGGGGCTGAAGACAGAGCATCAAAGGTGCTGGAAGACCAGGTTGTGGATCCCTGCTTCTGCTGTCATACCTGACATCTCGTTGCCTTGACATGCCACGATTTCCTCTTGTCTAAAGAGGATAGAAAAGACCTGCACCATCTTCGGGCTTGGGAGGGCGTTAACAAACTTAGCACATGGATCTTCCCTTGGTTTTAGATTCCAGCAGAGGCAGCAGGGATTATCTCCACATCCCTTCTGTTGTCCAGCCCACCACCCTTCCCTGCCCCCTCTCCAAAGCCGGAGGAGCACATTTGAGGCACTGGGGAACCTGCAACAGCAAGGTGCTATGAGAATGGAGACAGTTAGCATGCCTGACCCCACCTCAGCCAGGGAAATTCCCCACTTGCTGCCTGGGAGCAGCTGCTATTGTTTGGGGCAAATCCTGGATGGCGCAATCACCCCAAGATGCTCTGGAGTGAGCTTCCTCCTCCCTTCTTGGAAAGACCGATAGCAAGGGAATGCCGCCAGGAAAGCAGAATGGGCTCCCTGCAGGCCTCTCTGGAGCTTGCCTGGTCTCTTCAGCAGCCCTGGGTTGGATTGCTCCATTTCTTTTGAATCTTTGCCTCCCACCTTTGGGCAGGGCCTCAACCCTGCTGCAAACAAGCCATATGCTGCTCACGGGCCTCGGCCAGCACCAGCCAGGAGCAGGTACCCCATGGGGCTACTCTGGGGCCACTTTCACAGGGGACATGAGGCACTCCCAGGTGGCCCAGAGTGGGAGCGACAGGCACTGCAAGCCAAAGAAGCATGGTGGGGTCAGAGCTGCAGCTGGGTGGGAAGGGCAGGGAAAAAGCATATGCAGCAACCTGAAAAGAGGTTGTAAAGAGGAAAAGAAGTTGTAAAGAGGTGGGAGTTGGTCTCTTCTCCCCAAGTAACAAGCGATAGGACAAGAGGAAACGTCCTCAAGTTATGTCAGGGGAGGTTTAGATGGGCTACTGAGAAAAATTTCTTCACTGTAGGGGTTATCAAACATGGGAACAGGCTGCCCAGGGAAGTGGTGGAATCGCCATCCCTGGAGGGGATGATGCTGAGGGACATGATGGTTTTGGCAGGGTTAGGTTGATGGTTGGACACGATGATCTTAAAGGTCCCATCCAACCTAGACGATTCTATGATTCTGTATAAAAGCTACACTTTTAAAAAAAAAAAAATATTTTTATTTTATTTTTTTTTTTAAACGGTTTGTAAAATGTTACCGGGTGGCCACCCGGTGGCCGCAGCCGGCCCTGCAGCCTTGCCCGGGGTTGACATGGGGAGGGTGCAAGGCTTGTGGGACAGGGGACCGTGGGGGTGGGGTGAAGGCCTCATCCCGCCCCACCGGCCGGGAAAAGGCGACCCCAGAGGCAGGGATGATGTTCCAGGGATTCTGCACCGCAAAGCGGGGTTTTGTCGCGGGTTCAGCGTGACCGCGGCCGAGGCGTTACGGGTGGTGTGGAACCGGGCCCGGCTCTCAGGCCTGTAAACCCGATGTTCGGGCATGGAACCGGCGCTTCCTCGGCCCGGTTACTTCCCCTCCCTGGGGTGTATTTCCCGCTCCGGCCCACGGAGGGAACTATACTATCCCCTTCCCCAGCCCATTGCCTTCCTGCGGCCGCTGGAGACACGCGTGGGCCCTGCAGCGCCCCAGCCGCGGTCCCTCCGAAGCGACAGGGGGCGCTGCGGGGCCCCACCGGGCTTTGGTTCTG
>VXBJ01000274.1:562480-577165 GCA_013400055.1 Nycticryphes semicollaris
GCGCAGCTGAGGTTTACCGGCGGGCAGCGGGGCCGGGGCCGGGCGGCAGGTGGGTAAGTAAGGCCGGGAACGGGGAGAACGGGTCGAGCCGCAGCCGCCCCGCTCGGCAGGGATGGGCGAAGGTCGCCGCCGCCCTGGGGACGTGGTGGGGCGGAGGAGGGGGAGGGCGACCCGGGGGCCTGCTGCTCGGGCGGCAGCCTCTCGGCGGGGCCGGTTCCCGGGTAGAGGATCCACTGGCGGACGGGGCAGGAAAGCCCTGGAGCGGGCCTCTCCTCAGCCCGGAGCCCGCCTGGCCCCCCGCCGCGGGCAGGGCCTGGCGGGCCCCGGGAGCCCCCTGGGCAGAGGTGGCTTCATATTGGGGAGGACAGCAGCCGAGGTTCGGCTCGGCTGCCTGGGTGTTCAGCTGGCTCCAGACTAAGGCTCCTTTCATTGCCTGCTTTGCCCTGCTCAGCATCCCCGCCTCCCCCGCCCTCCACTCTACCTGTAACACTGGTGTCCCTGTTCTTAACCCCGGCCTGGTCGGGGGAGGGCTGGGCCCGCTGTACTGAGTCAGCTCTGCGGGCCCGGGAATTGCTAGCGCAGGCATAGAGAAAGCCATTGTCCCTCTCTTCTTCAGGGCCGTGGTGGGAGAGTGGAGCTGGTTCTCCTGCCACGGGGGCCGGCGTTGGTGGTGGTGGTGGTGGTGGGGGGGGTTAAAAGTCGAATAGAACCGGCTGGCTTTCAGCCTCTTGTCAAGTTGAAAGGGAGACGTGGCCCAGGAGTGTAGCAACCCACCCTGCGGCTTGTATCTGACTTCTGCAAAAGCAAATGGCTTTTTCTGCACCCTCTTCCCTGCAGCGATCAACCAGGGTTACTTTAATGAGGGCAAACCCGGGAAAATATGCGCAACTTCAGCCCCAGGTGTCTACACCAAGCCCTGTTCTTGCATCCTGCAGGACCTCTTTGTTTTATGGTGATGCCCCTGCAGCAGGAGATATGATAGGGATGGAGGTGTCAAACTGCCTTTTCTATGGGGGAGAGCCGGGGGGAGGATAGGAAGCATGCACAGAAACCCACCCCCAGCTGTTTGCACTTCTCCCTGGGCTGGGAATTTCTGGGTCCTTTAAGTCACAGAAGGGAGATTTTAGGGTGAAACACAGCCTCAGCTTAGGTCAGGTTGTTGGACTCCGGGGTCCTGGCCACAGCAACCAAGGATGAGAAAAGCCCTTCAGGCCTTTCCCAAGGGGACAGGAGGTTGGTGGGAAGAGCTTGTTGTTCATGAAATGGCAGGGGACTTTCTTGCCTTTCAAGACCTAAGTTTGTGAGTTTTAGTTTTTAAAGATCTAAGTATGTGAGAGATACTAGAGGTCACAGCTATGTTATGTTGGGGCCAAGGTACACCTCATAGGGCCTAAATTCCTATGACTCAGTTGTTTTTTGGGAAGGGGGAATTAACATCTCTGTCCCTGTCATAGGAGCCCAGAGCTGGTTCTGGTGAGTTTATGTAGCCAGCCCTACCTGGCCCCAAGACAATTGTGAGGCTTTTTCTACTGGAGAGACTGAGGCAGGGATGTAGCATGGATCAAGGAATCCTCCTACCATGATACAGGAAGCCGTAGCTTGTGTGTGAGGGGAGGATGAAGGTGGTCTTGGGTTAGGAAGCCTTTGCCAGCTTGCTCATTCTGTTGTTTTCCTGGTGGTTTTTTGTTTTTTGCACGGTTCCTGGATATCACAGATTTCCCCCTGTGAGGGAAGGGACAGTGGAGGGAAGAAGTCCTTCAGGGAGTATTAAAGCTGTTTTAAAGCTGGCTAGGTCACTGCCTTTGGGCTATAGCAGAAGAATATCATCTATACCTTATTGGATAATGCTGGTAAAATCCCAACCAGGCAGCTGGTAGGAAAGTTCCTTCCCAGCCTTGCTTTTCTTGGTTGTGTCTTGCCAAGCGGGCGAGCCCTGGTAATTTCCTCTGAGCTGTGGGGAATGCCTTGGCATGCTCCTTCCCAGGGCTGCATGGGGAGCTGGGGGAGGCTGGCAGCCTGAGCCCTCCCTGGCTCTTCTCCACTTAACTGGTGCTGCTGGAAGGGGAAGCTCTGAACCGTTTGGTCTCAGGGGAAAGTTGCTCCGGCCACAGGCTTGAAACATGAGCTGCTATGTAGGAGTTACTCCCACTCAGGAGCTATGCTAAAGTATAACCTTAAAAGGGTAGATGCTCGGTGCTCCTTGCATTTGGAGTAAGGACTTTGTCAAAACCAGATAGTTACAACAGCATTCAAATGTTCTCTCTGTTCCTGGAAGTCCAAGTTTCTAAGCCTCTGTGTCCCTAAACCAGAGCAAACACCCTTAACAGAAGCAAACATGGATGTCTGGCATGTGCTCTTGAACTTCAAAGGGCTTTTCCTACTCCATATGCTGCCATTATTGCTGTTGTGGGATCTGAGTGCTGCCTGCCAGTGGGGAGCAGGCCGGGTGGCACAGGTGTGCAGTTGCCCACAGCCTGCCTTTCCTCTCTCTGCAGATTTTGCCTTCCCCTTATGCTGGCTTCCCACCCTACCATGGCTGCTGGTGAAGAGATCCCCGCTGCCCTGCAGGATTCCTGGGGGGATTTCTGGCTATTCCGTTTCTTTATAAATGCTGCTGGCTACGCGAGTATCGTGGTGCCAGGATTCCTCCTCATACAGTACTTCAAGAGAAGGAATTACCTGGAGACAGGTAAGGACAGGAACTTCCCTTCCACATCCTGCCACCCTGTGAGCTCTCTGCACCCTTTTCAATGCTGACTGGTCATTTCCCTCACCTGCTTTGTCAGCCCAAGAGTGAACCGCTCACAGAGCTGTATCCCAGTGATGTCTAAGTGCTACCCTGAAACAGATTTCTCTGAGGCCCCTGCACCAGCAAATGTGGAGGCTAGTGCAGAGGGAGGCTTCACCTCTGATGGCTGGTGTGGCTTGTGGTGTCCAGGCTGTGGTTAATTCTGTCTCTGTGTTCTCTTACCCCTTTCAGGCCGAGGCATTTGCTTCCCTGTCATCAAATCATGCGTGTTTGGCTCTGAGGTGAAATCTGTACACCAGGAAGATGGCTCCCTGCCACCCCGAGCAGAGCCCACTGAGTCCTCTACAGCCCGACAGGTCTTCAAGCTGCTCTTCTGTGCTGTTGGTCTACAGGTAGGGGCCACGGGCATGTGTGAGTGTCTCTGGGAACAGGAGGTGGGCAGTGGGTTTGTGGCCATCAGTTCTTTGAAGACCAAGTTCCTTGCAGTGCTGTCCTTGATGAGGGCAGGGTTAGAGGCTGGGACACAGCCTCTCAACCAGGGCTGCTGGGTCACTTCTAAGGGCTGTGGAGGTCATCCAGCCATCAATAGGGAAAATTCTTTGATTTCAGCAGATTGTTAGGGCTGCTCTTGTTCTGGCCCTCATGTCAGAAGAGCAGAGAGAGTTTGAGTTTTCTTATCTTTCCTCTGGGTCACCTTGTGGGCCTGATGTGTCCTGCCTTGGCGGATTACATTTGAATACTGGAGACAAATACTGAATTCAGCTACAGATAAAGAGGACTTTTTAATCTTAGTTTCCCTAAGTTTTAGCTACAGCCAGAGTGTCATTAGGAAGGGCAGCTTTTTGGGTCTAGGTGGATTAAAAATAGAAATGTGTCTTTGTGATAGAAAAACCCACATGTCCCACAGCCAGCAGGAGACACCCTGGCCTGCTATCCCAGCCCATACAGACGTGCTGCGGGTCACCACCAAGTCCTTCCATCTCTCTGTGCTTCAGTTTCCCAGGAAGTTGAAAGAAAGTCTGTGCTACTTCTGTGAGGGGCTTGGTATTGTTTCAGCAGAAGTAGTGGAGGTGACAGCCAGAACAGTGATCGTCCCTGGAAGATAATTTCATCTGTTGGGTTTGAAACCAGAATTGATTTAGGTGGAAGAACAGGGCCTAGGGAGCTGGAAGTGAAAACCAATGTAGAAGCCACTGGGAAAACTGCCAGGGAGCTGGCACTAAAGACACAGCTGTTCATCGGAAACGTTCCCTGATCCTGTCAGTCTGGTTTAGCTGCCTGTTAGGCAGCTTAAAGCATAACTGCTCACTGTATTCCAGGATGTTTGCTGTAAACCGAGCAGGATTGTTGGGACGGAGTGTTCCTGGCTGTAACCACATGGGACAGTGGGTTCCCTCAGATGGGTGGAGCTGGGGGTGGCCCCATCTCCTAGTGTCTCCGGGAAGCACTGCCACACAGAGGATGAGGCAGGGCTGGGGTCTGTTCTTCCTGTGGTTGCTTGCAGCTACTGTTGCAGGTCCTGACTCTCCTTGTGCTCCTCCTGCTTCACAGGCCTCCTACCTCACATGGGGCGTCCTCCAGGAGCGTGTAATGACGAGAACATATGGTGCCACCGAAACAGACCCTGGTGAGAAGTTCAAGGACTCCCAGTTCCTAGTGTTTATGAACCGCATCCTGGCCTTCACAGTGGCTGGTCTGTACTGTGCCCTGACCAAGCAGCCGCGCCATGGGGCTCCTATGTACAAATACTCCTTTGCCTCCCTCTCCAACATCCTCAGCAGTTGGTGCCAGTATGAGGCACTCAAATACGTCAGCTTCCCTACCCAAGTGCTGGCCAAGGCCTCCAAAGTGATCCCAGTGATGATGATGGGCAAACTGGTGTCACGCAAGAGTTATGAGTACTGGGAGTACCTGACTGCTGCCCTCATCTCCGTGGGGGTCAGTATGTTCCTGCTCTCTAGTGCTCCCAACAGGCACATGTCCACCGTCACCACTTTCTCAGGCATAGTCCTCCTGGCCGGCTACATCATCTTCGACAGCTTCACCTCCAACTGGCAGGACGCCCTCTTCACCTACAAGATGTCTCCTGTGCAGATGATGTTTGGTGTCAATGTCTTCTCCTGTCTTTTCACGGTGGGCTCGCTCTTGGAGCAGGGTGCCTTGCTGGAGTCATTACGCTTCATGGCCCGCCACTCAGAGTTCATGGCCCACGCCGTGCTGCTCTCGGTCTGCTCTGCCTGTGGTCAGCTCTTCATCTTCTACACCATCAACCAGTTTGGGGCAGCTGTCTTCACCATCATAATGACACTTCGCCAGGCCTTTGCCATCCTCCTCTCCTGCCTCATCTACGGGCACACTGTCACTGTCATGGGTGGGCTGGGTGTAGCCGTTGTCTTCATGGCCCTCTTCCTCCGTGTCTATGCCCGCAGCCGCATGAAGAAGCGCAGTAAGAAGCTCCCACCAGGGGATACCCCTATACAAAAGGTCTAAGGAACTAGAGCCATGGCATTTAAGCCATGCCTGCTGTCCTGCTTCCACTTGGGAGTACTTGCTTGATTTCTCAGAACCCTCTGGAGGAGCAGGGTGGGGTATGGATAGGCTGGACCAGTGACTGACTTTTCCCCCTGCTTCTCCTTGGGAAGGGACTGGAACAAGCCCAGGGAGTGCTCTGGGCTGCTGCAGCTCCAAACTTTTCCGTTTGCCTTAATGGGTCCAAGGCCTAGTCAAGGCATGGGCCTGGGGGCTCACATCCTGGGGAAAACTAGTATGGGACTGCTGGTACTCCTGCCCCACCTGTCTTGTGGCTTCTCTCCAAAGTCACTGGTGAACAAGTGAGCCCTTTTCCCAGCTAATGCTCCTCTATTTCTGCCACTACCGCAGAGCTCAGCAGGAGGAAAGGGCAAGCAAAACACTAGTTTTCATTTTGAAACACCTCCATGTGAGGCAAGTCCCAAGCTGAGCTTGTCCCAAGGCAGGGGAGCTTTCAGCCCCTCTCCCAAGAGATGCTCCAGGTAGGACAGGAACAGCTAAGGGAAGGGCTCCCAACTTGTCCCACCCCAGGCTTGGGATCTGCTCTGGGACAACACTCTGCAGTGAAAGCCTAGACCTCCAAGATTGTTTTTTTATCAGTTCCTTGCCCCTGCTCCAAGACATTTTTCTTCACTCCCCTCGGCCCAGGCTCATTTTTATGCAGAGACTGAAGCTGGGCGGTACGGTTCCCAAAGCTTGCTAAGTTGTTTTAGGTTGCTTTTTTGGTTATATCCGCTGCTGTTACAGGCCACAGGCTGTGCTGCCCAGAAACCCCAGCGTTGCCTCGGGCTGTCTCGGTGCCACAGTTTTTGGGCTTTGTAGTTGCCATTCAGAGAAGCACAAATAGCCCCTCTTCTTCCTGCCAGCTGGAGGCACCATCCCCAGATTTCCTGGGGCCTGGCCAGAGCCCCACTGTGCCTGGAGGGCTGAGAGATGGGGCAGAGCCCACTTGCGGTGCCTTGTTCCTGCTCCACGGGCAGCAGGGGATGGGGTGAGTTGGGCACCTGCTCCCTGGGCAGCAGGGGATGGAGCAGTGAAAGCTGCTCTTCCCCAGGTGCCTGGGTTTTACTGGGTAACCCTTTTCTTCTCAACACAACCTGACTGACAAGCCAGCAGGTTTTGGTACTTTTGAAAGGCAACCTTTTTTTCTCTTTGTTTTATTAAATTAAAAAAAAAAATGCTGCATATAGTGCCTTGAAGGTAAATATTCTATTTTTTTTTTCATGTACCTGGAAGGAGGGAAGAGACCTCCCAACCCTTCCTGTGTCCCTAAGTCTAGGACAGCAAAACTGTCTTTTCTTTCCAAACACAGGTGGCTCTGCCTTTGCTCGGGCAGGTTATTAGCCAGGGTTGGACCCAAAGCTCCAAGGCCTGATGCCTGCACGCACAGCCAGGTTTGGACCACTGGTGGGCAGGTGAAGGAGCTGCTAGCCTGCTTCCAGTTTGGCTTCTGGGTTCCCTGTGTGGACAGCCCCAGTGGGGTATAGCTAGAGCCAGCAGAGTTAGAGAGATGGTGCAGAGGCCTGGCTGAGCACCTGCCAGCCAAGGCCACCAGTGCTGTAGCAGGGCTCTGGAAGATCCTATCCTTTACAGGGTGTATCTGCACCAACACCAGCTCTGCAAGCCCCACACCAGAGCAGGCTTGGGGTATGGATGATACATCCTACTGGTACCTATGGGAGGCCTGGTGAAAAACCTTATTTGTAGGCCTAAGTTATCCAACCATGGTGAGGTCTGTGGTCAGAGATAGGACTTTAACCTAATGGAGCTAGAGAAAGGGGAGACTTGGGACAGGAGACTACAAGAGAAACAAAAGAAGAGACTAGGGACAGGAGCTGCTTAGCACAGTGCTGAGTTACCTGAGCCAGCAGGGATGGCAGAGCAGCTGCTGAGCACAGCCCAGGCTAATGAGCACCTAGCTCTCCAGTTTTACCTGTGCTCCTTCTCCAAGCTCTCCAAAGTGCAGCCTCACAGCCTTTCATCCTGCCCCTACAAATTTCTCCAGACGTCTGCCTTCACCACTTGCTGACAGACTGAAAGAAAAAAAAAATATCTATTCCATTTTCATCAAAAAATGTAAGTTGTCTGCCAGGTTGGGAATGGAATACCTTTTCTAATTTAAATGTAGATTTAAAGAAAAAAAAAATCAGTGAAAAAGAATGTTTTAAGTTAAAAAGAAAAATTTGCTTTATTATTTGGCAAAACCTTCCTATATAGAGAGAAATCTTACTTTTAAACAGTTATTTTCTGTTGTCTCAGGGAAAAAAAAACCAACCAAAACCCACCCTGAAGGCATTTGCTTGCTCAGCTCCTGCGCTGCCCTGGCAGCCTGTACCCAAACAGCTGCCATGCTGACAGCACAGTGCCCCACAGTGCCTTGGTGTGCAGCAAGGAACTCCAGCAGACCCTGCCACCTCCCTCCCTGTTGAAGATGGACACTGGCTAAAACTCACTCCATTCTGTGCTGGTGGCTGCCAGCAAACAGCCAATGGGAGAAAGTGATGTTGGTGTCACTTTCTCCTGACAGACCCCAGTGGCCATTGTGTCTAAGGGTGATAAGCCCTGCTTTATGGGGTGTCAGATGAATCAGAGGTGATGCCTCAGACTTCTCAGTCAGCTGGGACACAGGCAAAAGCTGAGGGTGGACAGATACTGCCAACCCCCCAGGGCAGCAGACACCCAGAAAGGGACAGCTGGAGGTGGGAGGAAAGGAGGAGTCTAAACACAGAGCAAGAGGAGTTTGGCTTAAGAGCTGAAGAGGGGCAGCTGGAGTATGGTCCTAAACTGTCACTCCACCCCCTTTCTCTGTACTACAAAGGGACAGGCAGATAGCTCCCGCCACAGAGGACGCTTGGACCAGCCAGCAGCAGTGCAGGGTCAGGCCCTGGCACAGCTTGCCCAGCTGACGTGTGCAGATTGGAAAGGTTTGTTCCAAGGCTGTGGGGAATGCATCGCTCTGGGTGGACAACTAATGCCTGCTGGAGATGACCCCACCTGCAGAGCAGGTCATGTGTTTCTCCTACCCCCTCTTCCCGGGGTGCTTCACCACAGGAAAGGGTAGAGGTCACCTAAAGCAGGGCTCTGAAAATCAGTCAGGGCAGGGAAGAGAGCAGCAGTCTGGTACCCTTTCCTCTCTGTGGTAGGCACAAAACACGAGGGACCCCGCTGTGTAAACCACATCCTTTGATACTTTTAATTCCAGTAGAACAAAACAACAGAAAAATAACCAAACAAAAAATAATTAAGCCAACCGAAATACAATATCCTACCCTGGGGGCTGGGGGAGGCAGCAGCTCAGAGGAAGGGCTCTCTCACCCCAGTGGAACAAGAGCAGTTTGATGTCTACTGGCAATGCGGGAGACCCCGTGGAGGGGAGAGAGGGGAAGCCTGATGCCTCCTCCTCTCATCCCCATCAGCTGTTCTCTTGCCTGCAGAAAGATACAGAACAGACAGGCCTCAGGCTGCCTGAATCACTCACTACTGACAAACAAGGAATCCCACCCTCCTGCACTCTGCCAAAACCAATCAAGCAAATCAAAATAACCTGACACCACCAAGGAGTCAGTAGCAGCTGGTGGGAGCAGACCTCCTTCTAAGCAGACATGAGGTAGGGCAGAGGCTTCCTCCTACTTTAGTCTACCTCCTCCATGCAGGATGCATCTTCATCTCCCTCCAGGGCAGGGGAGTCATCACGGACAGCAGCACTGGGCTCCTCTGCAGTCACCTCATCCTCATCAATGCCTGGGGGAGGGAAGGGAAGGAAGAGATGAGGCCTCCAAGTGTCACCAAGTGATCCCAAAGGAACAGCCTCTCCAAGAGCAAAGGGTGGCTCCTGCTGACACAGCCAGAGAGACAGGGTTATTGGCATCCAGTAGTTATGCCAAGCCACAGCACTGCTTCATTTACGTATTTGCCTAAAAATGCCAGTTTGGAGAAATAAGCTGGGAGCAAGCACAAGCTGTTTCACCAGCTGGGTTCACATCTCCCATGGCAGACTTCTGACATTCACTATTAAGAACTGCAAAGCCTCAGCTTGTCACCTGAGCAGCCAGGAGATGGTTTCCAGCCTTGTGGAGGACATGGGAGTCCACTCAGAGCCCCAAATCCTCACACAGTGCTTTGCTCCAGGTTTCCACTTGCCCCAAGCCACCCTACGTACACAGCCAGTTCTGCACAACGTACCAGTGTGGCTCCCGTACTGGCCTCCCCTCACTCCAAGAAACTAGACCATAACCTGCTCAGCTCACCCTCTTTTAGAACCTGCTTCAGGCCTCAGACACTGCATGGACACCTACCAAGCCCCAGTTTGATCATCCTGTAGATGCGGTTGGAGTGGGTCTGAGGATCTTCCAGGGAGAAACCAGAGGACAGCAGAGCAGTTTCAAAGAGTAGCACCACCAGGTCTTTGACAGCTTTGTCATTCTTGTCAGCATCAGCCTTCTGGCGGAGGGTTTCCACAATTGGGTGGTCAGGGTTGATCTCCAGGTGCTTCTTGGCCATCATATAGCCCATGGTAGAGTTGTCTCGCAACGCCTGAGCCTTCATGATGCGCTCCATGTTGGCTGTCCATCCATAGGTGCTGGTGACGATGCAGCAGGGAGATGAGACCAACCGGTTTGAGACAGTTACCTGCCAACGTAGCCAAGGGTTAGCTAAGTAAGGTCCACATATGCCCTGGACTGGGCCCAGTCACAGCACACACGATGATACCCCAAATCTCTTCCCCAGGTTCACTTGGGACACACTCAAAGGAAGCACAGATCCTTTAAGGAGCTCCAGGACTGCTCCACAGTCCAGTTTTGAAAGCTCAGCCAGCACCTTCAGCACCCACTGCACGTTTCCCACACTTACCCTCTCCCATCAATGAACATATTTGGGTCAGTGCCCCTCACCTGCAGCCTGGCTGCTTAGAGCAAGATGGTGCCATGCATGCTGGGACCTCCAGTCTCCTTTAGCGGCTCCTCTGCAGGAGATGAGGGAGATCAGAGGCATGCATTGAGTTGGGGCCCTTTCCTGCATCATGGAGGGCCCAGACACCTCCCTCCAGCCCAGGACATAGCCCTGGACTGAGTTCCTTGCCCACCTCACCTTCTCCACCTTCTTGTCCAGGATCTCCTTCATGAGTTTGCAGAGGGTCTCAAACTTGGCCTTGCTCTCCTCCATCTTCTTTTTCTCCTCCTCATCTTCAGGCAGCTCCAGCCCCTCCTTGGTGACCGATACCAGGGTCTTGCCATCAAATTCCTTGAGCTGCTGCACGCAGTACTCGTCAATGGGCTCCGTCATGTACACCACCTCAAAGCCACGCTTCCGCACACGCTCCACAAAGGCTGAGTTGGCAACCTGCTCCTTACTCTCTCCTGAGTGCAGAAATGAGATGTCACTAAGAAGTAAGAGCCGGTTACATGAGGACAAACACCACCAGTCTCTCAGAGCCCCTAGCATAAAGCTGTGTGCAGCCAGGGCTCTAGACATGGTGGTCTTCCCCCAGCTCCCAAAGATGGGCTGTTATTCAGCAGGGAGAGCCTGCTGAAGGCAACAGGCCCTACTTGAGTAATTTGCTTTAAGTCAGGGCTGGTAAGCAGGTAACCTGCCTCCACCTCACCAGGGCACAGAGGAGCTCTGGCTCACCTGTGATGTAGTAGATATTCTTCTGGGTCTCCTTCATACGGGACACGTACTCTGAAAGTGAAGTCATCTCATCGCCTGACTGGGATGTGTGGTAACGCAGCAGCTCCGAAAGGCGCTTTCGGTTGGTTGAGTCCTCATGGATGCCCAGCTGGGGGCAGAAGAGAAGCATGAAGCCTCCCAAGACAGGACTTGCATGCAATTTGGCCACCCTCAAGGCAAAGCCACCCCTGCTTATCTCCTAATCATTTGAGTTTGAGGCTAAAGGCAGCCAGAGGGGCCAGCTGCTCCCAAAGGCTCTTTGGGGCACATGTGAGATCCCCTTTACCCTGACACCTAGGCAGAGAAGACACGGCACAAGGACAAGCCTGCTCCTCAGGCCAACAGGTCATGACCCACCCCCCTCCTCCAGGTACAGGGTACCCATCTCACCTTCAGATTCTTGGAAAAGGCCTCATAAAATTTTTTGTAGTTCTCTTTGTCCTCTGCCAGCTCAGAAAAGAGTTCCAAGCATTTCTTCACTATGTTTTTGCGGATCACCTTAAGGATCTTGCTCTGCTGGAGCATCTCACGAGAGATGTTCAGAGGCAGGTCCTCTGAATCAACAACACCTCGGATGAAGTCTGAGTAGGGAAAAGGAAAACAGGACACAGGTTAAAAGCTCTGAGCTTCATCACAGGAGCAAAAGTGCTAAAACACCTGCTGCTGTGCACCCACACCAGCTAGTGCCTCAGCCAGCCACTTTATACTGGGAGCAGTACCACAAGCTATGGGGGTCCCAGCAATGTACTGGGAGTCTGAGGCAGGGGGGCTCTTACTTAGGTACTCGGGGATGAGCTCATCACAACTGTCCATGATGAAGACACGCCTCACATACAGCTTTATGTTATTCTTCTTCTTCTTGTTTTCAAAAAGGTCGAAAGGGGCACGGCGTGGGATGAAAAGCAGTGCCCTGAACTCCAGCTGCCCTTCCACAGAGAAGTGCTGCAGAGCCAGGGAAGAAAAACAGATGCTGCAGTGCTTCTCTTCTGCCCCTTCCCCCAGGATCCACTGAGCCACTAGGCTGAACTGCCATTCCTCATCAGCACTGGGGCTGGCAGGGGGCACAGCAGGGTCTCTGGCATCCAAGCAGATTACATTTCCCACTCCTCAACCTGCTATGTACCAGGGCTCTCTGGCATCCAGCAGGCCTGGATGCAGGAGTCATGCTTCTCTGAGGCCCAACACCCTCCCATCCTGCTTCTAGGCTGGTACTGCCAACCCCTCCACCTGCATGGGAGTCACAGTGCAGGCTAGGGCACCACAAAGCAGCCCAGGAGCCCTCACTGCCACTGAGGCACAACCATGTGGTGACTCTGGGGATGGACTGGTCTCTTCCTAGAAATCAGGGTAGCTCAGCACCCACCTTAACAGCCAGGTGGTCCTCCCAATCATTGGTAAGGCTTTTGTAGAACTCGCCATACTCCTCCTGAGTGATGTCATCAGGGTTGCGGGTCCAAATAGGCTTGGTCTTGTTCAGCTCCTCCTGGTCAATATATTTCTCCTTGATTTTCTTGGTCTTTTTCTTCTTGCCTTTGTCTCCCTCCTCCTCATCATCATCAGAGCCCACATCCTCAATTTTGGGTTTCTCTTCATCTTTGGATGCTGACTCTTCTTCCTTCTCACCTTTCTCCTCCTCTGCCTCATCATCACTGATCTCTTTCTCACGCTCTTTCTCCAGCTGTGCAGAAAGGGACAAGCAAGAGTCATGTTTAGTCCCAGACAACCATTATTAGGAATCCTTTTGGTCCAGCTGAAAGAAAGAGACCTGATAAATGTAACATCTGGAACCAGGACTTCTCCTGAAACCAACAACTACGTCTGAAAAGATGAAATAAGGAGAAGAAAACTCTCCTCCATCCACAGCTGGTTTAGATGACCTCCAGCTACACAGATCAAAGGTGAAAAACATGGCTGAATACCCACCACCTTCATCTCCAATTAACTCCCAGCTCAAATCACCTCTGGCCACACAAGCTGGGAAGCACCACTGCTCAGTACCCAGCAGCCAAGAGCTATGGAAGCAAACAGAAGAGACTCTACTCCACCCTCTTCTGGGTTCCTCCTCCCAACACCACCCACACCTGCCTCCAGCTTTCCAGGGAGCGCCCACAGTTCTTCCCTTACGTACATAGAGTGTGATGGGGTAGCCAATGAACTGGGAGTGCTTCTTCACCACCTCTTTGACACGCCGTTCCTCCAAGTACTCTGTCTGGTCCTCCTTCAAATACAGGATCACTTTGGTGCCCCGTCCAATGGGCTCACCTACAGCGTTGGGAGAGAAAGCTTAGAATTTCAGGGCATAGTGTTAAAAGGCACAGAGCAGAGCAAGTAGGACCAGCTCCTTGACCCTAAACGCTAGTTGTCGCCCAATATGAACAAGCATGGCCGACAATGCAGCACAGCTCTAGAGAGCACCAGGAAAAGGGGTGCTTCTAGCAGAGAAATACATTTGGGTTTTAGTACAATACATACCATGGTCAGTTCGGACAGTGAAGGAGCCCCCAGCTGATGACTCCCAAGCATACTGCTCATCATCATTGTGCTTGGTAATGACAACCACCTTCTCAGCCACTAGATACGCAGAATAGAAACCCACACCAAACTGCCCAATCATGGAGATGTCTGCACCAGCCTGTGACAGCAGAGAAAGACTGATGGACCAGTGAAGAAACAGGAAATGTTGGCAACTTATTCACAGCAGCAAAGAACTGGGTCAGCACACTGAGAAAAAGGGACAAGTGCCAACAGGCAGCCAGCCCTACCCTCAGCTCCTCCCTGCTGCTAGAAAGGTGGGGAAGCACACTCAGGTAGGCCAACAGCTCCCACAGCAAAAAAGGCAGCAGGGTTAGGGTTACACCCCAGTGAAAACCTGTGGTGCACACCCCCTAGGGATCTCATACAACCAAAGGCAACCCACCTGCAGTGCTTCCATGAAGGCTTTGGTACCAGACTTCGCAATAGTGCCCAAGTTGTTGATGAGGTCTGCTTTTGTCATCCCAATACCAGTGTCCACCAGGGTGAGTGTGCGGTCCCGGGGGTTGGGGACTATGTCAATCTTGAGGTCCTTACCACTGTCTAGCTTTGAGGGATCAGTCAGGCTCTCATAGCGGATCTTATCCAGTGCCTAGGGGAGAGTATAATGCTCACCACGGCCTCCCTCCTCAAGTAGCCACCTCCCTCCCCTTCCCCAGCACCACAGGCCTTTTGCAGGTCGCCCAGACACCGTTCTCTCCCTAGGCACCCCCAGCATGTCATCAGCCTCCCCTGAGCATCCTTCCCCCCGGCTCCCCAGCAGAGAAAGGAGACCACGAGCAGGGCCCAGGCTCACGTCGGAGGCGTTGGAGATGAGCTCCCGGAGGAAGATCTCCTTGTTGGAGTAGAAGGTGTTGATGATGAGCGACATGAGCTGGGCGATCTCCGCCTGGAAGGCGAAGGTCTCCGCGTCCTCCTCCCTGTGCTGCACTTCCTCAGGCATCTGCAAGGCAAGCACAGGCTGTTCGCACCGGGGCGTTGCGGGGGGGAACCGAACCAGGCCAGGCCCAGCCCAGCGTTCTCACCGTGTGGGATCCAGGTACTGGCAAAAGGACGCCGCGCTTTTCCGGTCGCCTTTTATAGGCACGCGGGACGCGCCCCGCCCACCGTCTCCTTCCGCCTTAAAACGGCTCGCGGAGAACGCTACGCTGGGGTTTATTCGTGTCGTCTTATAGCGGTGGGGGACAGGAGGGCAGCCGTTAGCCCCA
>VXBJ01000276.1:7373-42525 GCA_013400055.1 Nycticryphes semicollaris
AGGTGTGAAGCGCGAAAAAGCGAGGGGAAGGGAAGGGAAGGGAAGGGAAAGGAAAGGATTTAAGCACATTCCAGACACTCGCAAAGTTTTGAAGTCATTGACCACACAGGATTGAAAAACCATCAGTTCAGATACTTGCAGCATTTATTGTCAAAATGGTCTAAAACTGTTTCATGTTATAATGACAATACCTAGCCCAAATGATTTATTTGTAGTATTTCATCTTGTTACCAGACAAGAACATAGCTGTGTTTTCTCACGCAGGGAGTTATAACTCACAAAAACTTTGGAAATGAAAAATATGTGTATTTGCTCATTTGTGATTAATCCCTGCATATATGGCAGCAAGATAGATCCATTTTCAGCGCTTGCATAGCACCTTTAATAATCTGCTATCTTCAGGCTTCCTCATCCTATGATGAGGACAGAAAGATGATTACAGAGCTACAATGTACCATTCTGCTCAGCAAAAGAAACTTCAATGAAGCAAGTTCCTCTTTGCATTGAAGTCAATATTATTTTGAAATGAACTGTAGTGACAGCAGTATTTTGACCCTAGCAAAAAAAAATAAATTAAAAAATGCTGCAAAGCAAGGAAGAAATCGAAAAAAATGAAAAGAACCAAAAAGGCAATACATAATAATCAAATATTCAATTACTTAATCAGCTACAATGTATAACCACGTAGGGCTTTCCCTGCCCTTTCCAGTAAGATACATTAATAAACAGCCTTCCTTAAAAAAAATACAAATTAAAGAGAATGTAGTTTAACATATGCATGAGGAGGTGATCTTTGCATCTTAATAGTGATTTGAAGTTGTCTGCTCCACCTGGATGTGCGTATTTTTTAAATGTCATTGGTGAAAGAAAATTGATTAAATGTAATGCTGTACTAAACAGGAGGCTGCTGTGGTTGGGTCTATAGTATAACAACAGATGGCACAGGTTAAATCTATTTATTAGCAGTCACTTGGCCAGGAGACTGAAAAAGAGAAAAAGAGACCAACAGATGCCAATTATAACACAGCACTTGATATAATAGTTCCACAGCTTAAAACTAAAATGCATTTCATTTTCCTGTCGCTCTCACTCAAGTTTCCCCTAGCCTTCCACCAGAAATTTAAAAAAAAACACTGTTTCTGATAAAGAATTTTTAAAAATCTGCACAACATTTACTCTAGGATATTGCCAGTCAAATGGTTTTCCACTGCTGGAGACTAGGAACTTAATTATTGCTCCAGTGGAAAAATCAGGAACCAGAAGTAATGCAAAGTCATCAAACAGCGATGGAGAGCTAGTTTGCCATGGCAAAGATGAGTAGCTTAACTGCCAGTCAAGTGTTTTCACACTAAACCTCCTCCCCTCTTTTTTTATTGTACCACTGAACTGTAGTTCGTTAAAAATTAGGATGTCAGTTTTCATAAACATTATTCTTGTTTTCTCTATGAAGTTTCTGAAGGGATTAAAAAATATTTTTAGTGTTTTAACTTTGTTTTTAGCCTCAAAAACCTAGTGGGCAATACCATAGTCTGTGTGTTCAGAAGATAATTATCCTATTGTTGTTCCCTAAGAGCTCATTAAAATGGCAATGCATTTCTTTTTCATGGAGACAAGGCTGCTTATCCTGGTGCTAATAATATGATGATCATCTCTTTTTTTTCCCCTTCTTCCATCAAAGATTTGGAGTTCATGGGAGAAAGGGTAGCTTGGTCATCGTTAAATCAATTTAACTTCATATCCTTTCATAAGTGTGAAATTAATTTTGAGTGATACTGATTATAGCCACTGTATCCTGGACTTGGTCAAACCTAATTACTATTTCATGTGGTGTCACACTCCATTATTGTTTCCAGGTAATGTGGCCTCCTTTTCACTCAGCAGCCTTTACAGACAGCTCCTTGTTAATGAATAATAAGAACTGAAAAACCTACGAAGAGTCTCAAATTACCTCCTCTGCATTGTAAAAAGATACGTGGATTGATAAATACACTAGGATGTGTTATTATCCATTATTCAGTTTTACAATTAGTGAACACCTGGCATGGGGAAGGTGAGATGGCTGTTTTCTTCCCATCAGTATTAATGTTGATTTCCAACAGGCACCAGAAACCACACCAATTTCACCCTTTTAAAGGAGATACACATGTGAAACAAAAAGTAATTTTACTGAATAGTAAGAGATGTAGATTTAAATGTCACCTTTAAAGGTTATGGATTACATGCCTTTTCTTAAAGTATCATGTGTATGAGGCATTGTTATGGAGTTTAAATAAGCCTAACAAGGATTGTGAAAGGTCAGTCTACTTCAAGTCTACAAAATAATAAGAAGATAGGTCAAGGAGGTGTAACACTGCAGTTGGGTATAGCCAGGCAAAGAACATTTTGTTTTGTCTTGCTGATCCAGTAGACCTGAATCAAGCTGATTTCTAAATATAGTTTTAAAAAAATCTCATCTCTTAATCACAGATAGGAAAGATTTGTAAAGTCTGTTTGACCTCTCTTGGGTGTTGATAGATTTTGTGTCTTTGGTCTCCAGATATTACATTTTCCATTTTAATGTGTAAGCTACAAACTTCAAGGAAATATATGGATACATCAGGTTTGCCAATTGACAATATCTTATAAAAAAGAAATACTGCATGAAATTAAGGGGAAGAGTATTTATTTTTAAATAGACTGTTGAACCTCCTTAAATTCACAGCTAAGACTGCAAGTAAAACAAATCACACAGGTGAAAATATTAATTTTAACTTTGACTATTCTTCATGGAATAAAGGAAGAATTACGCACAAAGGTATGGATTATTTTTCTTTAATATGTACATGGGTGTGTTTTCTTCAGCCCTGAATTAATTTCTTGATGGTTTATACTAAAAGCAATGTGACCCCCAGATACCAAACAGCATATTAATCAAGTGTTGATCTTTTGATAACTATACATGTTAAAATAATGCAGAATGCTATAGGGAATGGGCAGAGAAGGAAGAAAAAAGAAAGGCTTATTAAAGACTTATGAGGAGGAAAAAAGTCAGATGTGTTAAGGAATATTTTATAAACACAGAAAAAGACTCAGTCATTTATAGTGCCAGTCCACATAAAGCCCAAAGTGTCTGATACATTAGCAAACAAAGAATAGTCAACCACGAAACACTAAGACACAAAATGTTTTGCATTGGAAGCATATCTTAAAATGACACTGTGTGAAGATAGGCTGGAGTCTGTCAGTGCAACTTGCAGATTTGTTCATTCATGAGGAGTTTTCAGTTGTCTTCAGTGGGCTGTTGAGATTGTAGTTCTGAGTTTGTGGTTAAAAGGTGTCTTTATAAGTGGGATGTAATCCATAACCTTTAAAGTTGACATTTAAATCTACATCTCTTACTATTCGGTAAGGCATTGATGCTATTTCAGCTCATAAAATGTGCTGACTAAAACCCAACAACACAGCACTGCATTTAAACCACTATCTCACAGGAGAAAGCATGTTTTTGTTTTCCTTTCCTGTTCCTGCCTCCCACTTTACCCTGCCTGTAGGATCTATAGGATGCACAGAGCCAGCATTCTATAGATCCTACAGCCAGCAGCTATAGGATGCTGTAGCCAGCAGCCAGCCACAGCAATGCTGTAAGGAAGGGCAGGAGGGCAGGAATCAATATCAGTGCCTCTGGCTGGCCACAATGCAACATAAGCAAGTCTTCCTTTTTTCACCAGGTAAAATGTTTTTCAGACCAGGCTTTGAAAAACTTGATGCTGTCTTTTATGAAACAAGAGGCAATAACTGCCACCTTCAGACATATGGTTGTATTTGACACAAACAGGTGATTTTTTCTGCTGTTTTAACACTAGGGTAAAATAACTAATACAAATATGTGAAGTGTTATTAGCCATGAAAGTCGCATCTCCCACTGAGGTCCCAAATGCATTATGCATTGTCATCTTTATGGCTTCAGTATCAATGCAAGTTCACAAGACAGTAAATTCTCAATAAACTCTTTTTATTAACATCTGTTCTACAGATCAGCTGGAGCTAATATACGTTTAGCAATGTGTCAGTATTTAAAAAGTACCAAAAGTCTTATACACTGATATTCCCTGGCTGGAATTAGTCCTTTAGCAAATACAGTCCCAGCTTTTCTTCACAGATTCTTGTGTCAGTGAAGGAACATTAGAATGGTTGCTTTTACAGTGAAAACTTATCTCTAGAGGTGAAAAAAAAAATTACAGGACACACAAATGAACAGAGAGAGAGACTGCTCCTGTGGCCCAAGGACACAAAACAAGACTAGTGAAGATTACTTCTGTGAAATACATCCTCGGGATACAGGCATTAAAAACAAATGTAGTACCCAGACACTTGAAAACTTAATATAGTAGTAATAAATTTGCTATAGACTGAGATGCAATGTTGCAGGCACTGCTCTCCTAACCCTAAACATGCTTGCTGAGTGCTCAGCCTCTAATTCATATGAGGAAAGGCACTTGAAGACATTTGCTTTGGATTGGTCAATAAGCACACATAAAGGTTTAGATATGTCTAAGTGTACCAGAGGTCTTTCTGTTCTCATTCTTATCCCTTATGCACTTTTTCAGCCTACAAGATAGTGAAATAAAAAGTGGGTTTTGCCGAAAATAACATCACTGGTTTGCCGACTTTAGCTGGCAAAAAACAGAGATATGTGGAGTTTATCCACATCTACTATGAGCAACAAAAATTGTCAAATGTTACTTAAAACTTAAAGATGAAGTTATGTTTTTACCACTAAGACAGTGACTTGGCATGTTTTGATATGTAACACCTCAACACCTCTAACAGCGGGAAATCCATATATATGTTTTGGAAAGGTCCTGAGATTTACAAACCATTGTCAAGAGTCCCACTGGCACTTCTCTGTACTTAAGAAATATGTTAGTCATGGTAAGAAATTTTAGCTACTGCTGTAGGAAGAGATTAGACTACATAGACCAACTGCTCTGGAAGGTAATACAGACTTTTCATTCTTGTAAGAAGGGGGTAAGGTGGCTGGGCGTTGGAATGGAGTAGTTTGATACGATTATCCTTAAAATGCATTTTGGTGAAAGACTGTATAGGAAGCACTGCTTGCTTCCCATGCCTACCATACAGTATGAAACAATAAAGAAACACCTCATTAAAATGTTTGCTACAATTTTGAGGTAGCTCAATTTGGAAAAGATTTGACTCTTTGTCTTGCATATAATGTCGTGATTCATCTGTTTGCAATTCCTTCTTGTTTGTTTCAGTGTTGCCATAGCAATTCTTGCCCTTCAACTCAAAAGTAAATTGTTGAAAAATACATCTTTTCTTGATTATGTAAACAGCATGCTGCTATAGAAGGAAATACTTTACTATTCTGTACACTGCATTTATCTATTGCAGCTATAGTCCCCCCTTTCACTAGCAGTATATCAAGTGAGGTCTTATTTTTAAATTTTTCTTTTGTCATGAATTCAAAAGACTGTCTCTTCACAATGACATTCAAAAGATTTGCTCCTCAAAACGTGCATGGTAACCAAATTACAAATGTTAATATATTTCTTTTTTCATAATTGTTCTGTAGTATCCTTGTGCAAGCCAATCACTTAACAACACAAGTCTGCAACACATATGCCATAATTCCAGTCTAGTATCTGTCTGTAAATTGAATTACTTTCAGGCATCTGAGCAACCCCCAGAACAAAAATAAATCCATTAGAAAAGACAAAGCTCACAAACAGTTTGGCTTTTTCCTGCATATAAAAGCAATGTCTTGTCAGAATTGTAAATAAATGTAAAGGGAAAAGGAGAATAGATATTGCCCAAGGTGATGTCATTGGTTCTTTGGAAATGGGGGTTGGCAAGTTTTTGGTTTTTCAGGATCATAGGATAATCGAAGTTGTAAGGGACCAATGTCTCTGAAGTCCGACCTCCTGTTCACAGCAGGGTCAGCTATGACATCATACAAGATTGGTTTGGGCTTTACCTAGGAAAACCTTAACGCTAGAGAAAGTACAGTCTCTTCAGGCTGCTGCTGCACTGCTTGGCTCTCCTCATGCGGAAAACATTTCTCCTGATACCCAGTCAAAACCTCTCCTGTTTCATCTCATGCTTGTTGAGTTTGTCCTTCAATTTCCCACCACACACCATTGTCAAGAATGGGGCTCCATTTTCTCAGTGACCTCACCACAGGTTCTGTAGGGCTGCTGTTAGGTAACCCCAACCATTCATCTTTCTGGCTGAACTAACACCAGTTCTGCAGCTTCTCATGACAGGGAGAGTGCTCCAGTATCCAGCTCTCTTGGTGACCCTCTACTGAACTTCCTCCAGTTCCTCAACATCTTTTTGTTATAGAAGGACCCAAACTGACTGCAGCATTTAGATATGGCCTAACAAATGCTGAGTAGTGAGGGACAACCACTACCTTCAAACTCCCAGCCATGCCCCTGCTCACATAGCCCAAAGGCCACTGGCTTTTACTTCTGCCCAGGCACATGTCTGGTGCCTGCTCAGGTCACTGCCCCTGAGATGACCTCAGGACTACATAGTACTTCTCTGCAGCTAGTCCATTCACAGCTTGTGCCCTTGCCAGGGTCTGTGACATGTCCATGGTCTCAGCTTTCCCAGGACTCAGCACTTCTCCCTGTTGAATTTCAGCAAGTTGCCGTCCACGGGTTCCTGCAGCCTACCCAGGTTCCTCTGGATGGCAACTCTTTCTCTAGTGTGTCAGCTGATTCCCCCCAGTTTGTTGACATACACCAAATGGACACAAGTGATAATGGACATCCTCCATCATCCCATCCTCCACATGACTGATAAAGCTGTTAAACAGGACAGGCGCCAGGACAGATCCCTGCCTTATCCCACTTATTACCAGACTCCAGGAAGAATAAGATTCATAAAGTACTAGCATTTTTTTGTCCACTGTAAGTTCTAACTTGGATACAGGAGTATTGTGGGAGACAGTATTAAGAGCCTTATTAAAGGTAAGTGACACCCACTGTTCTTCCTCATCCACAAATCAAATCATTTTGTTATCAGTCAATCAGGTTGATCAGGCATAATATATCCCTGGAAAATCCATGCAGACTATTCATGGCTTCCTTCTTCACCTTCATCTGCCCAGAAATGGGCTGTAAGAAGAATCTGTGAGTTTTCCAGGGACCAAACCTTGTCCTTCCTTGGATTTACTTTTGGCCTTTTTTGAATATGGGTATACATTTTGCAGTATTTGCATTCCTTCATTTGTCAGAATTTTTTTCCCAATCTCTTTGACATTTTGAAGGTGTCAGAGAGCAGTCTCCCTCAGCACCCTTGGGTACAGTCCATTGGGTCCCAGAGACTTTGTGGGTTGACATCTTACAAACAACTCTGGACTCAACGCTCAACCCTATCAGGTAGCCCCTCTCCACCTTGAGCCCTTTCAATAAGCACAGAGGTCCGGTAGACCTCATTGGTGAGAAAAAGGCCACAGGTTTGGCCTTGCCTGTGTACATTGTCACTAAATCACCCCCAGCACGTCTGTTGGCAGCAGTCTCACACTTTCCTCGTTCAGTCCTCTACTGCCAATGTCATGCTAGAANTTTACTTCTGCCCAGGCACATGTCTGGTGCCTGCTCAGGTCACTGCCCCTGAGATGACCTCAGGACTACATAGTACTTCTCTGCAGCTAGTCCATTCACAGCTTGTGCCCTTGCCAGGGTCTGTGACATGTCCATGGTCTCAGCTTTCCCAGGACTCAGCACTTCTCCCTGTTGAATTTCAGCAAGTTGCCGTCCACGGGTTCCTGCAGCCTACCCAGGTTCCTCTGGATGGCAACTCTTTCTCTAGTGTGTCAGCTGATTCCCCCCAGTTTGTTGACATACACCAAATGGACACAAGTGATAATGGACATCCTCCATCATCCCATCCTCCACATGACTGATAAAGCTGTTAAACAGGACAGGCGCCAGGACAGATCCCTGCCTTATCCCACTTATTACCAGACTCCAGGAAGAATAAGATTCATAAAGTACTAGCATTTTTTTGTCCACTGTAAGTTCTAACTTGGATACAGGAGTATTGTGGGAGACAGTATTAAGAGCCTTATTAAAGGTAAGTGACACCCACTGTTCTTCCTCATCCACAAATCAAATCATTTTGTTATCAGTCAATCAGGTTGATCAGGCATAATATATCCCTGGAAAATCCATGCAGACTATTCATGGCTTCCTTCTTCACCTTCATCTGCCCAGAAATGGGCTGTAAGAAGAATCTGTGAGTTTTCCAGGGACCAAACCTTGTCCTTCCTTGGATTTACTTTTGGCCTTTTTTGAATATGGGTATACATTTTGCAGTATTTGCATTCCTTCATTTGTCAGAATTTTTTTCCCAATCTCTTTGACATTTTGAAGGTGTCAGAGAGCAGTCTCCCTCAGCACCCTTGGGTACAGTCCATTGGGTCCCAGAGACTTTGTGGGTTGACATCTTACAAACAACTCTGGACTCAACGCTCAACCCTATCAGGTAGCCCCTCTCCACCTTGAGCCCTTTCAATAAGCACAGAGGTCCGGTAGACCTCATTGGTGAGAAAAAGGCCACAGGTTTGGCCTTGCCTGTGTACATTGTCACTAAATCACCCCCAGCACGTCTGTTGGCAGCAGTCTCACACTTTCCTCGTTCAGTCCTCTACTGCCAATGTCATGCTAGAAGCTCTTCCTGGTACCCTTGACATCTCTTCCAAGTTTCCACTCTAGCTGAGCTTTGGCTTTTCAGGTAAAAATCTTCCCACACAGGCAACTCTTCTTAAATTTTTCCTGTGTATCCTTTGTAGGAGTCTGGGCCACGGCAAGGATAGCAGAATGAAGATATCAGTGGGATGTAGATATCAGAGGAAGAGCTGCGGAGAGCAAGGATGTGGGAAGAACGGCAAGAATATGCGGACAGAAAGAATATAACCAATAGCAAGTAGCTAAGGGGTGCGTGAACAGGGAATGCAGCCTTTTAGGAGTTAGATGGGTGCATGTAACAGAGCTTGCTATCATGTAAATGTAACCCATTCAGAGCAATAAATGGAACAACCAGATCATCATATTGGTGTGCGTGTTGCTCCTGATCCCGCATGAAGATACTGAACCCTGGGAATCCTTGCCCTCCTCCCCTTTCCTGTTCACTGCCTCTCGGAAATGAGCTATTCTATGAGATCCTCACTTACCCAAGCTGATCTCCAACACATTTAATTGATATCCTGAGAATAGAGATGGTATGCTTTTGTCTTTTTGAATGAACCAAAAACTATTCTCCTGAACTGGGTCCTCAGGGGATAAAAGCCATATTCCTGTCCTGCTGTGCAATGATGTGTTGATTAGTGTTGATCTGCAGAATCCATTAGATCCTCTCCAAGCCTTTCCCCTGAACCAGCAGACGGGACCCAACCTGGGCTATCATGCCCTCGGCCCTTTCCTCCAGAGCTATGTCATCACTCTCGATATGCCTTGGACATATCACTGAAGCCCACAGGGCTGAGCAGCACAGACAAATAGTCCAAGGGCTAAGTAAGTCAGATTCACAAATCTGAGCTCCCCACAAGCAGACACACTCCCTAGACAGCAGGTCAGGTTAGCAGATGTAGGCGTCTGGTGTCACCCACTATTACTTGATAATTCCTCCAGGTGCTCTTACAGGATTTGGGATCTGATTGTTCTCCAGACAGGGCTTTCTGCCCCTCAGCTACTATCAGGTCCCTATGCCTACTATGCAGCTGTAGATGGAGCAGCAGGTGACCTGTTGCCAGAAGTCACAAAGTCACAATCTTCTAGCATTCTCCCTCATGGGACTCTCTATGCATGCCATGGTCAGCCACAGTCTCTGCCTTTCTCTCCTTGTGGGCAGTTGCAAATTTGTTCATTTGTCAGCACAACACCTCCAACCACCCCAGCCCTGGGTCTGCCTGCAGACCTGGGCACAGGGACCTGCCTCCTCCCCCTAGAGCTCTGCAAGAATCCAGGCCCCTGACCTGTTTTACTCTCCATAGCTCAAGTAAACTGTCAAGAACATCAAAGCAGGGAACATTTGGTTCCAATCCCCAAAATATTTCACAAAAATTCAGCTGCTTCTCTGTGAGTGAAATGTCTTGAAAGTAAAGGCCGTTCTGCTCTGTCTCCCTAGTCATGGTATTACAGACTTTTCCCATGAGTACAGTATCCAATATTTCCAATACTATCTGTCACAAGGTGGCATGGGCAAAATAGCCTTTTTCTATAAGGCATTTTAATGTCAAACATTAAGGTGTATTCTCACAGGAATAATTCAGGCTGGCAATACTACTGGTACACATATCCTGTACCTACAGCCTACATACCTAGTCCTATGGTGTGAGGATCACAGCACAGAGGAAGACCATCATGCATAAGAGTCATTTGAGAAGACAAACACCATAATTCCAAACAGCCCCATTCCTTCTTCTTCTGCTAGCTTTATATACAGAAAATAATGTCATATGGCATGGAATACCACTTTGGTCAGTTGGGGTCAACTGCTCAGCTGTCCAAATTTTTTGTTCCCTCTCAGCCTACACACTGAGATGAAAATCCTTGACTGTTTAGCAATAACTGAAATCATTAGAGGGCTACCAGCACTATTTTCACCCTAAATCCAAAATGTAGCATTACACCAGCTGATAGCAAGAAAGTCAACCCCATCCCAGACAGAACCATGACATACGCTTCATTTATTCTAACATATTGTATGGACAAATCACATGGCAAAATTCAGACCACCACAGTTTTCCACTCCTGTTAGCAAAACATCTAGAGGTTAACAATAAACCATTGGAATAATCTTCCCAGGGAAGTGATGGATTCCCCAACAGTGGACACTTCTAAGACTCAGCTGGACAGTTTGCTGGGCTATCATGTCTAGACTGTGCTTTTCCCAAGAAAGGTTGAACAAGATGATGCTTCAAGTCCCCTCCAACCTGCTATTCCATGATTCTAGTGTTTACAACAGCCTCAACACCCAGTCCAAGCCCAAAGCCTGGTGCCATGTTATCCCTCCTGGGGTTGCATCCCTCCCACAAGGCAACAGCTTCTCTGATTAAGGGAAGCTGATGTCACTTCAGTCTTCAAAAAGGGCATGAAAGTGGACCCAGGAAAATACAGGCCAGTCAGCCTCACCTCCATCCTTGGAAAGAAGATAGAGAGGCTCATGCTGGGTGTCCTCTCAAAGCAAATGGAGGAAAAGAAAGCTATCAGAAGTAGTCAACACAGTCAATACAGGGGAAATCCTGTCTCACTAACCTGATAGCCTTCTACGAGAGCATGACTGGATGGATAGATGAGGGGAAGGTGGTGGGAGTTGTCTACCTTGACTTCAGCATGACTTTTGACACAGTCTCCCACAGCATCCTCATAGGTAAGGTTAAGAAGTGTGGATTAGATGAATGGACAGTGAGGTGGATTGAATACTGGCTGAAAGACAGAGCTCAGAGTGTAATTCATTGAGAATCTAGTTGGAGGTATGTAAGAAGTGATGTTCCCAAAAGGTCAATAGTGGGTCCAGTCCTCTTCAATATTTTCATCAATGACCTGGTTGAAGGGATGGAATGTACCCTCAGCAAGTTTGCCGATCACACAAAACTGGGAGAGGTGGCTGACACCACCATACAGTGAGATCTGGACAGGCTGGAGAGTTGGGCAGAGGGGACACTGATGAAATTCAACAAGAGAAAATGTAAGGTACTGTACCTGGGGAGGAATAACCCCCGGCACCAGTACAGGTTGGGGGCTGACCTGCTGGAGAGCAGCTCTGAGGAAAAAGATCTGGGAGTCCTGGTGACCAACAGGATGACCATGAGCCAGTAATGTGCCTTTGAGGCCAAAAAAGCCAATGGCATTCTGGGGTGCATCAAGAAGAGTGTGGACAGAAGGTGGAGGATCCTGCCCCTCTACTCTGCCCTGGTAAGGCCCCGTCTGGAGTACTGGGCTCTTTGGTTCAAGAATGACAGGGAACTGCTGGAGAGGGTACAGCAGAGGACCACCAGGCCTGGAGCATCTCTCTTATGCGGAAAGGCTGGGGGACTTGGGTCTTTTTAGTCTGGAGAAAAGAAGGCAGAGGGGGGATCTGATCAATACATATAAATAGTTAAAGGGTGGGAGTCAGGAGATGGAGCCAGTCTTTTTCCAGTGGTGCCCAGTGATATGACAAGAGGTTGCAGGCATAAAATTGAACATAAGAAGTTCCATCTAAATATGAGGAGGAACTTCTATACTTTGAGGGTTGCAGAACACTGGAACAGTCTGCCCAGAAGGGTGATAGAGTTTTTGTCTCTGGCGATATTCAAAACCCACCCACACAAGTTCCTGTGCAACCTGCTCTAGGTGGACTTACTCTGGCACAGGGGTTGGACTAGATGGTCTCCAGAGGTCCCTTCCAGCCCTATATCATTCTGTGTGATTTTGTGATTAGTCATTGAATTCCTACTGAGACATTATTTGTAAGGAAAAGCCTAGTGAAACTTGAAGGACTCATAAATTTAACCAGACTCTGAATTCTTCATCACAGGCCTGCCAGCACTTTCTGCTGCCTAACCACCAGCTGAATTTTTTATCTTCCCTTGGTTGTCAGAGTAGCTCACAGGAAATTCCAGAGTTTTTGTCAGAAATGTCTGTTGACTGAATTATTTGGAGAATTACCTTCCTATGGATAGCTTCACCAATGTGCTCGTCCTCTTTGTTTCTGCATGAGAGAGACTGGAAAATACAATCCTTTCTGATTGCTACTTTTTCAGGGACTCCTAGGAAGATGTAGGTATGCCAAGCTCTCCTACACTTCTGCCTGTGAGGCCAGTGTGGAGGACTGGAAAAGCATGGCTGCTGTTCAGCTGCCAGACCCTGTAAGCTGGAGTCTCCAGGCAAGCCCTAATTAATTTTGAGGTTTGGGAAGCAGAAAAAGAGGGCAGACACAGAACCATGTCCACAGTCACATCTGAGTTGAAGCTATGTGAGACATTGTTTGGTTTCAGGCACTGTATATTGATGTCCATGGAAAAAAAACCTGTTGATTTCCTTTATGAGGTGACATTAACCTAGGGTTGTGGCCAAGATCTCTAAGAAACAAAATGTCACCCTTCCCAGAGGCTGACAGTCATGTCTCAACAAATTGGTAAATAATTCAGTTCCATAACTCTCCTGTTCTTCCGAAACAAATAGGAAAAGGTACACATCTGTATTTATATGAAGATGTACACATCTATATACCTTCATGTTTTTATGTACAGAAATCCACACTTTCATGCTGGTAAATGTGGTGGCAACTCCTATTTAACAGGAGTTTCAAAAGATGTAGTAATATTCTTCAAAGCTGCCATAATCTTAGTATTAAGTCCTGTTTTCTTCTACCTACTGTTGTGCTTTCAGCCAAATTTACCAAAACCAGACTGAGAGATGGCCCTTTCCCTTCCTCCCTCCCCCCCCAAAAAAGAGAGGAGAGGAAGGGGATAAGAAGATTTACAAGTTTAGAATGAACTAAACTACTTTAATGAAGTATTAATACTAAAATTAATAAAAGAAGAAAATAATGAACTAGATACTATATATACAAGACCATATTAAGCTCCCAGGATGACAATCACATCACCAGCAGGCACTGGGGAAGTCCCAGACTGCCCTCAGCAACAGATGGAAATTGGATTCCAGATCTGTAGTTAGGAACACATGGATCAGGATCAAAGGCAGATGAACAAACAGAGTCCTCTTTGGACATCAGCCATTGAAGAAAAATAGTTGACCCTTTGATCCCTCAGCTTTTATACTGAGCATGGTGTGGATGGGATGGAATACCCTGTTGGTCAGTTTTGGGTCACCTGTCATGACTGCTCTTCCCTACAGATGTGACCCCTCTACGCTTTTTCACTTCTGACCCTCCGACAGGGCAAATAACAAAATTACCTGACACCGGTTGTTATAGCAATAGGTGTATGCAAGGGCCTCTGTGCACGTCATTCTTTGGAATAATCAGGTCTTATCACTGTGAACAGTTTCTGAACAATACACTTTTAATTTCAGAGATTAGTTAGTTAGAAGAGACCCATCTAAAAAAGTAAAATTACGAAACAGAAAATTGGTTTTGTTTTACCTCAAATCAGGACACCTACCTGCATGCTTTCCTTGACCTAGCTAATAATAAGCAGGTCCAATATAATGTAGACCTGCAGTCTTCCACCCTGGTGCAAGTAATGCTAGTATTACCTTGTCTTTATACTCCAAATTCTGTTTCAGGTCCAGCCTTCATTTGTACTTATAAACACCAAACTTTTCGAAATATTTCTGAAAAATACCTTCCCACACTCATAAGCAATATAGTACTCTGTCTGGAGCTACAGGTGTACTCATTAAAGGCCAACAAACAGCATTTCTCATCTGATGTTTGAGACTCAAATTTGGAGGCTGTGTGATACAACAAGTGAGTACCATGGGAATTTTTTTGTAACACGATTGACTGCTCAGCCCACATCCTTTCTCCTGGTGTTCTGAAGAACCAGATACAAACATTCTCTGACTGCAGCCAATCTTTGGGAATCCTGTAAAACACTAATGGCAACTTTTATCACTATTAGATGTCATGTATTCACAATTAGGATCTGCGTTTTTCTGAAGCCAGCTTTCACTGGCTGCAAAGATAAATTTGGAGGCATGTAGAAAACCTTGCTGTTGCTCTGGGACACCTTCACCTAAAAAGACTAATTCATCATAAAATCCTATTCTAATCAGAAATCTGCCCTATCAAAATTCCAGCACAAATTTTCTTTTTGACTGGGTGAAAGAAACTTCCAGTCCATATCTTTTATCCTTAAAAATTCAGCCTGGGAGTTATAAATCTGCATTCTTTTTCCCTTTATTTGCATGCTGTTGGCCATGCAAACCCTTAAACTGAAATGTGAGTTTTGGTTGCCTGTATCCATCAATGAGTCAGAATGGAACCTGTTCACTTGCTCACTGCTCAGTTCTCTGGTGCGGGGAGCAATAATGTACAGTAGGCATTTGACTCCACACAAGCAATTTTCACGTGCTTTACAGAATGGTCATATTAATTTATTTCTTAAACAATTACAGAAGACATCTACCTATATCAACAGACTCTCAACTTTCAAATATTATTATTACATACCAGTAGGAACATCATGACATTCTGAATATGATGTGCCTTTGCTTTCAGCAAAATTAAAACCTGATCTAGAAGCCACAGTTGAATAACCTTAGATCATAACCTCTTTGGGAATGTGTGCAGGTACACCAAAAGAAGGTTATAATTGATCAATAAATATTTAAATCCATACATCTAGTTTCAAAATTTCCGAAACATATTTTTGTGAAAATATGCCAATTTTTCAAGGTGAAATGTATGAAAGACACTAACTTAGTTCTACAGAGTTTTTGTTGGGAAGGTTTTATAGCTTCTCAGGTCAGACATTTCTTTCAGATGAGGGGATGAAATTGAAAATCTGAATATTTTATCCAGAAATTGATATTTCAATGCAATTTGATTGTGAAAATGCTTTAAAACTTTGGGGATTATTCCAGTGCAGAACAGAAACAAACTTAAAAAGATTGACTGTTACAATGAAACTGAATTCTCATATTTCACCAGCTCAAATAATTGTATTATTTTCCAGAGGATTACAAAACTGGACTCCAAATATTCATTTAGACAACAGTACTTTTTAGAGCGTCTTGCATCAGGGGATCCCAAGTGTAATTAATTAAGCCCTGCAATACTCACGCCTTGAACATCATGCCTACATACTACAGAAAATACAAGTAATTTCCTGCTGTCAAACCAGTAGCCTGCCACAGAAATCCTATCTCCTGCCTCCCAGTCGTTTTACCTTAACACAATGATTCTGTCAAGTTCTGGGACATATGACTATCATTAAACAGAAAATATTCTGTCCACAAAAGCAAGTCACACTGGAGGTCTCAGAGGAGACAAAAGTGAAAAAGAATCTGTACTTAGTAAGTCATTTGCTATCTGTCAACAAGGAAAGTTCAAAATAAATTATTTTCTTTTTCAAAAAATGAGCTATTTCAGTATTATTGTCATCAAGCATTGTATTATATATTTATTAAAGAGGAAACCACTATTATATCTGAAATGTGGACTAATTAGTCTAAAAGCATTAATGAATTTGTTAAGAACTCTTCGGTAATAATATAGTCTCTTAGCTGCTACTGTGGTAAGATTTACCCGACATAACCATAATCTGCTTACTGATACAAATATCACCTCCTTTTAGTTATAGAAAACATTTTAGAAGTGCTCTAGCCTGAAAGGGATGATAAATAATTTTTAGACTAAAAGTTGAAGTGGTTTGATTAGGAGCAATTTTTTATGTTTTACACAATAAAAAGATGAACTACATGATTCACGGAGCCAATTTGCAGAGCAACCTCTTCTCTCTAATTGCTGCTAGACTAATGTAGAAGCACACTCCTAGGAAGTAGAGAAATCCATTTACCCAATCATGCCATTTAAGTAGTGAACACAAGTAGTGGATTTTTCCATTACCTTTCATATTAGCCTTGCAACATTCCACCTGTGACCCTCATTTTAAGAGTGCAATGCTCTTTTATATAATTTTGTAACCATAATAAAGGTCCACTTCAAAATTTTTCAAAGTAGACTAAGGACATTTAAAAAAAACCCCATAATTAGGGACATAACCAATCTCACTAATTCCTGGTAATGTATTGTAAAATGAAATTATTTGCTAAAAGGTTTAATAAATCCCATCTTCAGGAGTAGAAAAGAACATTTCCTCTTACTTCCTCTGGCATAAGAATCTAGTGACTATTCTCTTCTGAATTCTTACTCTGCGGTCATCCCAGATGTTGTAAAGTTTATTTAAAGAATTGTTTGGGGCTTTTTTAACAGGAAATGGACTCCTGTTTAATTCAAGACAGGATTTTTTTTTAGTACTGTTCACACAAAAATAGGTAATACATTGTTGTTGGAGAGAAAAAAAGCATATCCTTAGCTCCACCTATTACAGCAAGTCAGAGTACACAGAAAAATTAGCTGTGTCTTCTAGATGCCTCCTATAAGGACCATTTCTATTAATTTCTGGAATTGTTTTAAAAAGAACAGCATAAGTAAAAACAACCCTGGGAGCACAAGTTGACTCTGTGCAAGCTTCTATGTTTCTTTATTGAAATAAAAACATGTTTTAAGAGTTATTTTCATAAATACCTAATAACAAAATGCAAAAATGTTTGATGAAAGTACTGTTCATTATTTTAGAACAAAAGCAAACATCATTGGCATTGTCAGGTTATAGACTGGAATAGTTTTATACAGTGTTTTCCGATTTTCAGGTTAAGTATATGAAGTGTATTAAGTACACATATCAAAATTACCTTTTTCTCTATCTACCTGAACATTTCCTCCATCTTACAAGTATATTCAGTTTTTCCTTCCTGTCCTTCTGTCCAGGTACTCAGAAACTCAGGACCATCCTCTGCTGTTGGAAAAACTTTTACAAAGATATGATTCGTTACATCTTTCATGCTTTCACTTCCTATAGCCTCTGCCTTTTCCTTACTTTCTGTCTTCTAAAAACTCAGTCCACTCCACTGCATTTGACCCTTTCCCTCTCACAGACACTGAAGTCTGCAGGGCAGAAAAAAATCATGTCCTCTTAACCAGTGTGCTAAGTGCCAGAGTGTCACTGGCAGCCATTGACTGCAATCATAGTGATAGTCCTCACCAGTCATTTTAGTTTTGAGAGGCAGCACACAATGTGCAGTACAGTTAAAACAGAAATCGTCTAAAGGGAGGGGTTATGTGTGTGAAATGGTTACCATCAGAGACCCGACTTTTAATAGTCTATCTACAAATACAGGGTGCATACTAGAGTGAGATGAGAGCTGCTTCCATTCCAGCTTTTCTGTGGTTACCTTAAATCATATAAGATGAAGGTAATGGAGCAGATCATCTTGAGTGCCATCACACAGCATGTACAGGACAACCAGGCAATCAGGCCCAATCAGCATGGGTTTATGAAAATCAGGTCCTGCTTGACTAGCCTGATCTCCATCTATGACAGTGACCACTTTAGTGGATGCCTTTATCAACAACCTAGAAGGAGAGGATCAAGTGCACTCTCAGTAAGTTTGTAGATACCACCAAGTGGGGCAATGGTGCAGATCTCCTTGAGGGTAGGAAGGCTCTACAGAGGGATCTGGACAGATTGGACTGATTGGCCAAGGCCAATGGTATGGAGTTGAACAAGGCCAAGTTCCAGGTCCTGAACTTGGGTCACAATAAACCCGTGCAGCACTACAGGCTTAGGGAAGAGTGATAGAAAAAAAAGTTGCCTGATAGAAAGGATCTGGGGGCGTTGGTTGACAGCCACCTGCGTATGAGCCAGCAGTGTGACCAGGTGGCCAAGAAGGCCAACAGATCCTGGCATGTATCAAGAATAATGTGGCCAGTAGGACTAGGGAAGTGATTGTCCCCTTGTACTTACCCCTGGTGAGGCTCCTCAAGTATTGTGTTCCGTTTTAGGCCCCTCACTACAGAAAAGACATTGAGGTCCTGGAGCATGCCCAGAGAAGAGAAAAAAGCTGGTGAAGGACCATCTAGAGCACAAGTCATATGAGAAGCAGCTGATGGAACTGAGGTTGTTTAGCTGGAGAAAAGGAGGCTGAGGGGAGACCTTATCGCTCTCTGCAACTACCTGAAAGGAGGCTGCAGTGAGGTGGGGTCAGTGTTTTTAATTAGTTGGTTTTCATGCTTGGACAGATTAACTTGTGTGGAGATTTTTGGTTATTGGTTTTTTTTGGCGGGGTTATTTTTAAGGTTTAATAAATACCACTGATATGGGGATTATGATATTAACTGTACTTCTATTAGTGACTGTGAGCATATTAGATTTTTAAAAACGGATTATCCTGAATAAGGTCTGTGTTGTAGCAGAAAGGGATAGCAATGCCAGCAAACTAGGAATATATCTTATATTGACAAAATATTTGTTATTTGAATATAAATTTTGCAGTCCCTAAATCAAAGATGGTATGCAATAATCCTATTTTTATCCAACATTTTATATTTACCAAACCTTCTGGTGTAGGTGTAGTCTAATTATTGCCTTTTCTTCATTTCCACCAGAGACTATTAAATGCTAAGGTATAATCTCCAGTGAGGTGGTCCACAAGTCTGAGACTGCTGAAAGAATCAGGGAGGTAGCACTACAGGCTTGCCATGCTACCCTTGACCCCCAGTACCCGGCATTTTCAGGGATAAAATACTGAATTAGATGGGTTGTTGATGTCAGTCCTCATAGGCTTCCTCTATTTTTGCTTCCAGAAAAAAAGAGTTATTAAAAAAATCATGTGGTTGTTCTCATATTCCAACATAAGTTAATATTTGAATTATTCTGTATGAATTTTATTTTGTTTACAAATGGTTTTCTATGCACTGGAGGTGTGGAAAAATCATATTTTGCATTTACCATATCATTTATATATTTTTAGTAATGTATTCTGAGAACTCATTAGGACACATGGGTGGAAAATTCTCATTTAAAGTAAAATAGTTGTTAGACAACTTTAAAATTTAATTAGAACCCTTGGCTGCATTTCATTATGAGGTTATTTTATAATTACTCAGCAGGTCCTAGGTATTTACTAATGCAGAAGTGACAGTACATGATACTGCTGAATTATAACTGCACAGCTGGAGAAGATACTTAGAAAAATAAAGAACAGATCAATGTATCATTTAAAAAGCCCTAGGAGAAAACTCATCATTGAGCATCCTGCCCCTGCCTTCTCAGCTGCAAATACTGCTGAAAAATTAAGGAGCTGACCAAATAAAACCAACAGTTTTTTTACTTATGCAACTTAGAACAATTGACATATTGGTACTCTGGAGAAAAGTATACTCATAACCAACAGAGAAATGGGCAAACTGCTACAATTGGCCCTGTACTCACTGTGTTGAATTTAATGCAGTGAATCAACAGAATGGGGTAGAATTGGGTTCAAAGTACACTGAGACACTAATTTTTTTTCCTTGGGAAAAAAACCACTAAACCTACAGTTCCCTTCACTTGAATAATACCTGCATTGCACACTTTCCCGAATTCAGCCCTGAAAAATGAAGTTACTATCATCACACAAAACTGTTTAAATAATACGGTAATATATCACTACCTCTCAGAGAGATAAAGACATTATTATACAGACATTATTAGTGCACTTGGTGACAGGAGTACAGCTTATATTTTAACACTTCCAGACATAACAAATTAAAGTCCAATGGAATACTTACGAGAAAATAATCATTTGCTGTGACTTCCTTTTTCTTGTGACAGGAAAATACCAACAGGAAGTACAGTGCAGATACTAAACCCCATCACATTAAGTAAATTTTTCCAATTATTTTGTTTATATTTACTGTATCTTTAATCAGTATAAACACACATGTTTTTAATTTTAATTTCCCCTGAAGTTGAATTGGGCTTTCTGCAATGACTCTTTCTAAATGTCCCAGACAGCTTTGCATTTCCCTTTTTTCCCCTCCTCCTTTGTTTATTATTCTCTACTGCTCCTAATAAAGCCATTGTTTGATTCATGGAAGAAAGCAGAGGACACAGTAAGACTTTTATCACTGTGATAGTCAGAGTTCAACTTCTTAGCTTCCTTCTCTTTTATTCTTGATTTGGTTTCTTTCTGTATTTTCATCCTATTTTCCTTTCCTCCTGTCACATCCAAAGGATGCCTGTTGCTACCCGTCAGCAGAACTGTGGCTGTGGCTGGGCTTTTACATGCAGCAACCCAGCATATGCAGCTCTCCCTGACCGCTCCCTCCCCCTGTTTCTTTCCACCCCTGCATCAGTTACTCCTTTGTACCTTAGGGAACTGATTCAGGCTAAAATCCAACCAAGCAACTAAAGAGAGATTTTAACCCAGCAACATCGTGCTGATGGTTTTGATAGTTTTTGACCCAGCACAAAAAAAAAAGATGGTGGGCAAGCATGAAAACAGGAGCAGGGAAGGTCAAGTAGTTTCTTTTAACGTCCAAGGAGGTTCAGGCTAAAGGAAATGCAGAACTACCATATGAAATGACCAGGTCCTTAACTTTTTTCTGTCAGCCAAAGTCCACTTAAATCTTAAGGTGCAATATGGGCAATATTTTATTAAGTGAGATTATTACACAGATTCTGCAAACTGGCACGAGTTATACCAGGTTAAGCATCTTTATTCCAATACCCCAATGCCCAACAACTGTCAGTCTTGGTCAACTGTATCACAAGTAATATAGTTACACTGAACCTGTTCCCCATAAAAACCAGAAAAATTCACTTTCTGTACTTGAAAGGCATGAGGTTACCCCAGACACCTGAATGGTTCGCAAGCTTCTACCACAGACCAAAACTACAAGTTTTTGCTTTCAGCAATACGCTGGAGGAGACAGTACTGTCAAAAAAAAACCACAGCAGCTTTCAGTTTTGACGCACAGTTTGTACCTAAGATGGGGAATATGACGCAGTAGATGAGTTCTGCTATGGGAGTATCCAGTAAAAATTTTGCAACTGATTGCTCGGTGCACACCACTAGCACATCAGATACATCATATGTGTAAAGAACATTGCCTCCTTGTCTAGAACAGCAACCATAGTTTAAATATGTTTTTCTACGGAAACCAAATTAAATCAACCCCAGCAAATTATGCTTGTTTTTTAATGTTATTTTATTTAATCTCTTGCTTTTTTCTCTGCTGAAGTTAGGAAACATCTTGCTAAAATACACTTCCTTTAAGATACCTGACTCTCATCAACCATCTCTTCCTTTTGTACTAACAAATTTTCCTCTAATAATCTCTTACACTTCAAAAATGAAGTCACAATCGCAGACGTACAATTTCCCAGTATCAGCCAACACAAAATCTTAACTGACAAAATATTAGAATGTGCCTCTGTTATGATAAAAATTTGGCTTGCTTACTCCCACCACTAAATATCTTAAACTTTTAAATCCTTGGTAGAACACAATGTGAACAAACACTGCATTTCTCAGGAAGATCTGAAGTGGTAAATTACACTGAAGGCATCATATTGAGCTTTTAGATTCAAAACTACTGATCTCACAAAATAATGAATTTTCATAAATATTATTGAACTGTGCATTTAAATTAGTTTATTAGGATTATCAAAACATTAATATTTTTTCTTATCACATATTTTCTTGTATCTGCAGCTGAAAAAAACACTTTTCTAACATAAAGTTTCCCTCTACAAAGAAGCAACAAGAGAGGCTGTAGTAATACTTAATTCCCAACTAGAGGAGAGTGGTTTTCTAAGAGCTCCATCAGTATATAGTATATTGTTGAAACATATCACAGTCTGCATCACAAGAATAAATTGCTATTAGGAAAATATATTAAAAATTGATAAACACATAGCCATGCATTTTGTACATTTAATTCTGTCTAGGCAGACTGATTAACTCTACTTACATATAGATAAATAGTATCTAGCTGTGAGTGTTCACACTTATTTCACTTTTTAATTTTTGCACATGTACCTACGGCCTAATTTACTGGTTATTATAAAGGCCATTACAAAGGTACCATTAGATCAAAATAATTCTCCATTCTGTTTTTCAAATTGCAGAAAGAGGAGAATGATCACTGAATCAGAAGTTTTAAATGTAATTTGGAAAAGAATAGTCACTTAACTGGTATTACCTAGTAGAAGAAAACCTGACAATGGTTTCTTTTTTTCCTCATGATTAATCATCTACCATCATCAATACCAGAGGCAGTAGATATAGTATTTTACCGGAGACAAATGGTTATTTGACATGGTTCTCTCTTATTTTACATTAAAGAAGATCATAAACTATGTTCCACAACACCAGTATTAGAAAATAAGGTCATAAATAAAAGGTAACAGAGTTATTAAAAACATTGTGTGGCATCAACCTCATGCCTTTTTATGAATAGCAACAGACCCTATAGGTAAGACAGCTGGTTTTCTCTTATTCTGGCTTTGCCTGAACTGTCAAATGGGATCACTTGCAGTATCTAACAGCTGATGCATGTCAGCTTGGTATTTGACCACTTGTGAAGCAGAAAAGTAAAACTTATGTCACAGTTCTTACATACTTTAGCATATATTTTAAAATGGTATAACAATTTCTTTTATATAGGCTCTTGCTGCACATACACTTGGCAGCATAGTCTTGGAAGCTCAAGGGTATTTTTCGTCAGTATTTGTATTGTGGTAACCAATCTGTAATTAAAAGGTTCCAGACAATACATATGTTTTCACAGAAATGTATCTATTAAATTATTATTTTAATGTCTTAAATTGCAAATAGATCCTTATTTACACTTTCCATTTGATGGCATTTTCTAATTCGGAAAAACTGTATGAAGGCAATTACACTAACAGCTGGTACCTGGGAGTAAATTAACTAATCATGTGCTTAGGTGGCCAACAGCACTGGGGCCACTAAGTCTGTTTTTCTTTACAATAAATCACAGAATCACAAAATTGTCAAAGTTGGAAGAGACTTTAGAGATCATCTAGTCCAACTGCCCTGCTANCAAATGCCAGACTTGTGGTTTATTAGCAATAATGCTTGCTGATATTTTATATATAGCACACACCTGTTAAGTGATGATTGTATTGTAATTGTAAATATTAAAAGAAATTGTCCTAAATGCAGAAAAGTCAGCTGTGAATATTTAGCTTGTAATTATATTTATTTCCTAAATGCTGCTAGTGGACTAGAACATTTCCTCTTAATTTTCTTAAATCACACTCTTTTCCATCACAGATTCTTTAAACACATGCATACTTTCACCTTAGACTTTTAAGATTTTTTTAATCCAAAAGAATGCTTTTTGAAGGTGGTGATTCTGCCAGTACTTTAAAAGTGAGATCATATGCTGCAGTTAATGCTACCATTGCCTCATATTTGTCCCCTAATTATCAACATTATTAGACAAAGCCTTTGATACTTTATGCAGAAATAATAATCTGGTTTGGGGCCTTTTTCCCCCTCTATAGCGAAGGCTATTCTTATACAAGGACAAAATTCAGTATTACCAAAAATGCAAACACAAAAAAATTGCTTAACATGTCAGGGTGGTCTATACTAGCCAAGCTGTCTGTACAGGCTCTCTGTGCAGTCTGTACAAGCAGTTAAGTGCTTCTAAAAAGGCTAAATAGCTGGACGTGGAGATGCTCATTTAGCTACTAAAAAGCAGTTGGTAGTGAATGTCTCCCAGCTCTCACCTCCACCTACAGATACCACGCTTAACAGACATGAAAATTAGATGCTTTCAGCCACTTGGACTGAAATCCCTACTGTTATTTCAGTAGCCACAGAATTGAGGCAAATTTCTTTTTCTTTGCTGCAATTACCTTGTGACAGCTCCCTCAGGAATCAGGGGAATACCCTTGTCCTGAAAAGCCTCTATCTGTAAGTTCTTCTATGAATGTCTCAGTTCAAACAACTCAGGTGTCCTCTGGTTCACGCTGCATTGCCAGGCTGTATTACTGATACAGATGGTATTTGGGAAGCCTGTATTTTGCCCTTTTTCATATTAATGGAATTTTGTTGACAGCTTTATCCTTGAAAATAATAGCAAAAGTTAGGGGGTTTTGCATTCATCTGCCACAAAACACTAGGCTGTATATTATCATTGCTTTTTACATAGTAATGTCTAGTCAGACAAGTTGTGTTCTTTCACCATCCACACTGCCAGTATAGTGGAAGGTATTAAACTATTTTAAAGCCAGCATTAACTTTGACTTGTATTACAATATCAAATCTATGATACAGTCCTCCTCCTAAAAAATTTACAGCTTATGCAGGCAATACAGATACTGAAAGAAGCAGGTGATCCAGGAGTGGATGCCCGGAAAAGCTCTCTGGGACCTGCCACTTGTAAACAAGAACAAAAGCAAGCTGGAAAGGTTGAGGCAGTCCTGGCAGCAGTGATCTTGACACTGTGAGCGTTTTAAATGCTCAAAGAAGCGTGCAAGTTAAATAACACATCTCTGAACTTCAGGAGATGTGGCTGCAGCTTATTTAAGGATCTGCGTGGATCCAACGGGAGACTGCTAGGGTAGGCAGGAAGGCAGACGCAGGGCAGCGGGTTGCTTTTCAGGATAACCTCTTTGAAGCACACCAACGCCGGACTGTGCAGAAAAACAAGGTGGTGCAGCAGGACGCCAGCACGCACAGCCAAGCGACCCCTGAGATATGAAAAAGGAAGTCACCACGGCGGTAGGGGGGGAACTGATGACCGGAAAAGGCAAGCTTCACACCCATTTTCAGCGAGGAGGATCCAGGAAACTACATCCCGGTAGCCTGATCTCACTCCCAGAGGTCCTCCCAGAGTCCGTGCCTAACAAGACATGTGAAGGAGACGGTGACTAGGAACTGCCAGTATGAGTCTACCAAAAGCAAGTCAGGTCTGCTTAAGCGTCCCTCTAGGAAGAGGTTTCTGATTGCATAGATAAGGGGCAAAGGGTGGGAGCAAGCCAGAGGGTGAAGGAGGAAGCTACCAGGCATGGCAGAGACAGGCAGGGGGAAGAAAAGGAAAGCAAGCAATCACTGCTAGAGAACCACTACTGTATGGGCTGGACACATGGGCCGATAGAAATCTAATTAACTTCAACAAAGGCAAACACAAAGTCCTTCATCTTAGGAGAAGTAACCCGGTGTATCAGTATGGGTTGGGGGCCAGCCATTTAAAAGACTTTACAGAGTAAGACCTGTGCACCCTGGTGGACAGGTTGAAGGTAAGTAAGCAGTATGACCTTGCAGTGGAAATGACCAGCCACGTATCAGGCTCTATCAGAGCAGCAAGCAGGTCCAAGAAAGTGAGCCACCTTCTGCTTTCAGAACACGTGAGGCTTCCTGTGGAGTACAGTATCCTATTTAGAGTTCCCTAGCACAAGACAGCCACTGACAAATTGATGCAGGTGACCTGCAGATGGCTGCCAAGGTGGTCAGGGAGCTGGAGCAAATCCCACTCCCCAGAGAGGATGAGAGAACTGTGTTTGTTCAGCCTTGAGAGAAGGCTAATAATCAGAAGCGGGAAAAACTCTGACAGCAACTCACTGCAATTTTGCCATGTTTGAAAACCCACTGTAAATAGGGAAAAAAAATCTTAAGCCTTGTGGTTTAGGCTGCGATGGTCACTAAATGGATGAAGAATAGAGAAACTAAGGCAGAAAGACTTACAGGGTTGAAAAGGAAATAAGCCATTACAATGAAATATTAATAATAAAAAAAAACCATAGTAATGAGAAAATAATAAAATATACACCATATTGTCATGGTTTGGGCTGGAGCGCTCACTGAACTAATGTCAAAAGCAGTATCAAGCTCCCAGGATGCTGATCACTCATCCACTGGCAGGCACTGGAAATGTCCCAGACTAGGCTCCCCAATGGACAGGAACCAGATTCCTGTCTCAGATGTGGATGCACAGATGGGGATCAAGGGCAGATGAACAGACAGCATCCTCTTTGGGTGCCAGCCATTGAAGAAAGAGCCTGAGCCCTTTGATCCATCAGCTTTAATACTGAGCATGGGACAGATGGGATGGAATGCCCTGTGAGTCAGTTTTGGATCACCCGTCCTGTCCACTCCTCCCTGCAGGTGTGACCCCTCTACATTCTCCCACTTCTGAGTCTCCAACATGATACACAACAAAGTTATTTGACCTTGGTTGTCATAGAAAAAGATAAAAGTAGGAGCTTCTCTGCACACCATTCGTGGTACTAACTATAGACATCCAGCCTTATCATTGCTAGAAGCAGACACTGTCTGAAAAAACAGGCCATTAATTTCAGAGGGTCCAGTTAGTTAGAAGAGACTTAACTGAGAAGTAAAATTACTGAAAGGAAAATTGGTTTTGTTCCACCTCAAACTAGGAAATGAAGGAAAAAAAAGATTAAAAAGTGGCATACTGATACAAGACTATACCAGGCATACATTTAGATGAGAAGTTGATTTGTAGGGAACTTCTATTTCTTCTGCTGAATTAAAGAGAGTTGTAATGTCAGGCTGCCCTTAACATCTCTTTTGCTATCATTACTGCTGGCGTTCTGTTCCTTCTAGGACCATAATACAGAGAATTGGATGCAAAATGAGAGGTACTATTTACATTTTTAAGTCCTTTTTGCCCTTTCCTCCCAGGCAAATACATTTAGAATCATAGAATGGTTAGAGTTGGAAGGGATCATTGAGTTCCAACCCCCCTGCCTTGGGCAGGGACATCTCCCACTAGACCAAGTTTCTCAAAGCCCCATCCAGCCTGGCCTTGAACACTTCCAGGGATGAGGCTTTCACAACTCCTCTGGGCAACCTGTTCCCGTGTCTCACCAACCTCACAGTAAAGAATTTCTTTCTAGTATCTAATCTAAATCTCCCCTCTTTCAGTGTAAAATGGTTATTATCCCTCGTCCTATTGCTACGCTCCCTGACAAAGAGCCCCTCTCTATCTCTCCTGTAGGCTCCCTTCAGATATTGGAAGGTTGCTATAAGGTCTCCCCAGAGCCTTCTCTTCTCCAGGCTGAACCCCCCCGATTCTCTCAGCCTGTCCTCACCAGAGCAGAGCTCCAGCCCTCTGATCATCTTCATGGCCATCTGCTGGACCAAATCCAACAGGTCCAACAGTTTTAGGTTTGCTTGCCACCACATAACTCATAAGTATTGCACTAGAAGTCACTCTTCCCTCTCTGTAACAAAAAGCTTAAAAGTTATTTCCATTTTATTCTAAACAGAAATGCTTGACAGTATAGCAAGACATTAAGAAATGGGGCTTTATATTTAGAACCAAATGTTCTATTTAATCATGTTCCATAGTCAGCTACTGTGAAAATTTCTCCTGCTGATAAGACCTGAAAAACATAATTATTTCAGTGTGAAGTCACAGTACTGTAGCAGTCCAGCACAACACTTAAGGAATCCCTTAATGTTCCTAACTGATACTTTAAAACGGCACTATCTGAACTGAACTAGCTGTTGCTTCCTTAGGACACTGCCTTCATTCAACAAGGAGGAAGTTGCTGGGTTATAATGACATGTATCTTTGCAGTGAAACTAGTATCGGTTAGGATTAGGCTGGTCCCCCAGCTGTTCTTGCCAGCTTACTTTTATTTGGAAACCTGCCACATTCTTCAGCCCAGCCACTGCCTTGTTCCACAGTTTGGGAGTGAATATCTTTAAAGGAAGTAGGGTGAAGCAAAATCCCGAGAATTTTCTTTTTTCTACTGCCCCTTGCCTTAGTGACAGAGCTTTCAAATGAGATATTCTGTGTCTGGGTACCTGGCACCACTGTAGCAAATTTATTGGTTTTGTTTTCTTTAATAACTGTAAGAAAGGCAGGAAGAGCAAACTTTCATTATTAATGTAACACTGTCCAAATAATTGTGTGAGAATACAGAAGGTTTCATACTTTTACACTGAATTAGGTGGGAATTCCCACATTGTGATCAGCGATTAAAAAGCATGCAGTTTATTTTTCCCGTTAGTATGAAAACATTCCTGAAGAATACAGCTTCCGAAACTGCACAGTCAGACACACCGCAGGTGCAGAAGTCTACTCAGCAGCTGAGAGAACATTAGCAGGAAGTGAGCTTGTAAAACAGCACAGAGAAGGGAGGGCAGAAAGGGCGGGAACTGCTTTCTGACAGAAGGCTACGTTCATGCTACTCGTGAGAGCAGCTGCCGTAACTGCCTCCAGCAGCTTGCAGAGGAGTTCCGCTGCACTCCCCAGCAGGAGTGTGGCCATACCCTCTGCCCCTGGTCACCACCATGATCAGTTGGGGTTGCAGCCTGTTCTTGGAATTCCACCTCTAAGAACTGTGGATACCTGAAGGACTGCACCAGGCACCACTGCTTGGCCTGCTGAGCCAACAGAGTCAACAGGCTTGAACCAACGACTGGTAGACACACAGCCACATAACGCCGATTTCTGTTCCACACGTTGCTCTTAACTAAGTGTGCTTTCTCAAAATCATTTCATTTCATTCCTTTTCTTGTCTGGAAAACTAGGCAACACTTTTAACTAACTCTGAGAGCCTAAACACGGGTCTGAAATCATTATATGCTAGAAAACCGCACTGAAATATCTACAGAGCAGTCAAGCTCTAAACAGCCAGCAGTACGGAGATTTACCTCCTTGCTTGCACTGGAGAACAGGCACAGAGCAGCCCTCCAGGAAGAACGTCCTGAAAACGAAGACAAGGACAATGCGGGGAGGGATAGAAAGAATAGTCAGACAAATAACAGGGCCTTTAACATGGGAGGGAGAGAAGGAAGGAGGGAAGAGGATGGAAGATGCATGTACTTGTTAGCAGACGACTAAACCTTAACACAAATGCAGAAAAAGAAGGGCTGCAGCAACTTCAAGCTGAAGCAAAGACAACACTTAATTTGATTGCTTGCTTTGAGTGACATTCCTCTTGCTTTGCACAAATAGAATCAAATCTGTGGATTATTAACTTATCTTGAACTTTAAGGACTCCTATACTTTTACATGGTAAGGCCAAAGCTTCAAATGAGTTATGGAAGCTTCATCATAAAAGAAATGTTTCCAGAGGACTGCACAGTCAGCTATGCCACTTTTGTACAAGGATTACATGAGATGAAGCTTGGTCAATTTCCTATGAACAAGCAATTTTTATTGTAACTGTAACTAAAGATCCAGGCAAAAGCTGTTACTTTTCTAAATGATGCAGTATTCTCAACAGCCTCAGAAGATAAATGCGAAGATTACTCAGAAGGTTAAGGTTTGCTCAGGCTCTTTTTGGAGCGGGGAGGGAAAGGGGAGGAGAGGAAGGAAAGGGACACGGGGGAGCAGGGAGGGAAAGGGAAGGAGAGGAAGGAAAGGGACACAGGAACTTATGCATTTCTAAACTGTACAAAATAAAGCCTGAAAAAGCTCAAGATTCCCCTTCCTCCATTTTTACCTTACTTAGCAAATTACCGCTTGTTTTCCTTAGGTCATTTGGAGTCTCAAAGGATGCTTCTCAATTGGGGACAGGGCAGTAGGGCAATACTGACAGTCTCTCACAGCATTTCCCAACGGTCTAACAAAAATTATTCAGGGAAAGAAACATCTCTGCAAAAAGATACTGACAGTCCAATTGAAAAATCCCTCTCCTGGCTACCAATTCGACATTCTTTGCAAACACTGTCAACACTGTGCAGACTTCTGTTGCTGGTCTGCTACCCCTGCTAGAATTTTAATTCTTCTNCTAGTTCTGGTAATCTATACATTCAACAAGGTGTATATTTTTCTTATAAAGTGACTAAACAGGTTCCACCGAAGTTTAAATGAAAGCTTTAATTTATTTATTTTTATACATTCTAAAATCAGTAATAAAAAAAAAATCAATCAAAATTAAGACCAACATTATATATACATATACAACAGGTTTGTAGCACAAGTATTTGGCTACACTATTAAAAGGTTAGACAAGTAATCATGAAGAATGAACAAGGTGGCCTTGTATGTACATTCAAAACTATTAGCATTGATTAACATAGATTCCCCATGTTAAACTAATTCTTCTCTGCTAATAAAACATTTTAAAATATTTGGCACTTAATTTTTTTTTAAAAAATATACAGCTTTTTATCTCATTTATGTATAGGGTGGTATTTTTTTCCCCCTCACACCTGAACATTTAGAAGAAAATATCTCATTTCTCTATGCTTCATGTTCTTGCACACTGAATATATCTCCAAGCTTTCAGGCTGGCACAGTCAGAAGTGACTGCATTTAAACAATAATTCTTTGGTTAAATTTACTCAACTGCTTTCCTTCAAGAAAAGGCTGACAGTCTCCCATAGCTACCTTTTAAAAATCATATAAGTAATCATCCTTGAAAAAGTATAATAACAAGATAGTTTGTTGTTATTCCTGACAAAATCTGCTACTCCAGATCACTAATTGAGGACACCGAGGATTTTGCAGAATGAAACTGTTACAAGAGTATTTTAAATCAAGACAGAAATATTTGAAAGCTTATTTTAATACTATCACCATAAGAAATAAACTACTAAATTTCACTCCAACAAGTCATCTCCTCCTCCCATTTTTCCATTTTTTTTTCTGAAAAGAGAAAAGACCCATCACTTAACTTTAAAAATTTAACTTTCAGCAGTCCTTTAGGGGAAATGTGACTTAAATGTTCCCTAATACACAGTCTGCGAGTTTGCACAGGTTATTTATTCAAACGTTTCTTCAATTGTTCTAGATGGCTTGCATCAGCATCCTGGAGATGTAATACAGTGGCTTTAGACTGAATTGGATTAAACTCTATAGTCATCAAACAATAGAGATCTATCAGTTGTTTTTGACATTTCTCTAAACCATCCTTAAGCTTCAGACGTAAAGTTGGATCCTTTTTCAGCCTATTCATTTCAGGCACTGAAAAGCCAATCAAACTTGTTAGAATATCATCAGCAAAATCTACTTCAAGATAAGCTGAGCCATCAGAAATTTTTGACTTTATACCCCAGGATCCATTGCAGCTTGTGAGGTTTCCAGTGAGAGTAACAATAAAACATTTAACTTTCAAAATTGTAACGGTTTGGGGTTTTTTTGCCAGGAGAAGGGAGATATATGTGAAAGGTGGAGAATCTAAATCTACAACTGCCTCTACTGATCTGCAAGGCATGGTCTGTGAATCACGTTTCTGCTGATCTGATTCTGGATCCATTTTTGAGAAAAATGTAGGGTCACAATGTAACAGCCTGCTGTCAGAAGTGTGCTGGGATTTACATCTGCTCTCTTCTAGGTCTGCATCATTCTGCCTTTCTTCAGAAGGATTTTCCAAATTAAAATCTGCAGAACTGCATGTCCGATGTACACTCTTGTGATGTGAAAAACTACTTATACTCATTCCATCTCCATCAAATAATGTTCTTCCAAAAGTCTTTTGCTTGCTGGTAGCTTCTACAGGCTTATGTCTTTTGTTTGCATCATCTTTTTCACAAGTATGACTTAAAGATGAATTGCAGGAGCTTCTAGATGTATGTGAAAGTCTCTCAGTGATTAAACCTATGTTTCTGTTCATGACCACTGGTGGCACTTCTTCCAGCTCTCTTTGCAACTCTTCTTCCAGAAGAAAGTCGTCTTCTAAAGGAAAGTCATTTAAAAAGCCATCGACGCATTCTATAGGAAGTGAAACTTGTTCATCTGAATGAGGCAAAAGACTTCCAGACTCCCGTAGCAAATCATTTCTATTGGGCACAGTCAATGAACCTGAGGCTGTACTAAAATTGTTGCTTCTACTACAGTATCCACTTTCTAAAGATGTTTCATTATTTAAAGCAAATCCATTATTTTCATCAAGACTGGCTAGAAGCTCTTCATCTGAAGGGCCTGGGGTTTGTTCTAATTCATGCACAGGCCTTGAAACAATTTGGTCTTGACCAGCTTGCCCAACGGAATTAGGATTTTCAGTTTCTCCAATTAATCTAGCAAGGACTCTTTCCTGAGAATACTCCTCCAGCAGAGCATCCACTTCACCCCCCAACAGTTTCACATTTTCTGGTTTAAGCAGAAGAACTCCAAGACGATATGTAATATTACCCTGTATAGTGATTTTTGTTCCAGGAGGAAGATTACTGTGGAGGACAGGCACTGGTTGATACTCCATGCCCTGAATTTGTTGTATCCCATCAGTTAGTTGCAGCATCAGCATTCGAGTAGGCTTTGCTTCCCAGGGCTTCGGGAAAGCCTGTGTAGCGGCTGTTACTTCTTCATTTACAGTATTTTTCCCTCTTAGCTTCTGCAACTGGGAATATGCTGGCTGGCTAACGTCAAACAATGAATCAATCTGTATGGAGTAGAAGCCTGACAACTGTCCTTTGGGAACACCTAAGATGCAGTCAGGCAAAATGGGATACTCCAAATCTCTTAGATCGGTAAGAAGCCATTGCTCAAATACCTGCCTGTTGATCTGAGCTTGACTTAAATTACAACCATGGTTTTCTTCCTGGATCCAACTAATACATGCTTCCAGCCATGTCGAAGGAACTTTAACATGCCATGTGGATGAAAGCCAAGTTTCTACTCGTGCTGCAGTATTAGATGTAGACATTTTCTTTTAAGTTAAGAGAATGAATTCCCTAGAACAAAACCCAAAAAGACATATTTACTCTTCTGACAACAAATAAATTTATGACAACTCTCTTGCTTGTATTACATAAAAATTTGCTCTCAATTCAAAGCTCTGCTGTTCTAAGTGCAACAACATAGAGTTCATTAAATGAAAAATGTTTCTGTGGATACTAAAAAATAAACATGCATTTTCAACATTTGAAATTTCAATCAACATAAAAACTATGTGCGGTTTATTCATCACGGAGTATTGGGAAAATATTCTACAAATAACCTGCTTGGCAACTTCTTTTCTGTTGATTTAATTAGAAACATGTAACTTAAATTCTTTTGTTACGGATGAAAAGCAAATGGACAAAAAAACCCACCAAACTCAGAAGAGGTTGTTTTATGTATGCCCTCTCTTGGTGTTTGTTTGCTTGTTTTACTTCCTTGGGTGCTGCTGCTACCACCCAGTATACTTTAGAAATTGACTTAAGAAGCTACTCTCCCATCTTATCAGCACTGTTATGAAACAGAAGAAACACAATCTACAACAGATCCAAGCTGGGATCTGTCAGCAGATGTATCCCAGGGGTGACTTTTACACCGTAACTGGATGAAAGCTTTGTACCCCACAGCAGAAAGCTAGCTTGAAACATCATTGCTATTTAGAGACCTAGTCCAGGGTTTGGCTGCAATAGCATTAGCTCTTGGCAGGCATCATCTCAGGAACATCACTGGCTAAGACGCTCTACCTTCTTGTTAGTTTAGGAAGTAGCTACGCTAGAATAGAATAGAGTAGAGTATTTCAGTTGAAAGCAACCTAAAACGATCTTCCAGTCCAACTGCCACATCAAATCGGGGCCGACCAAAAGTTAAAGCACGTTATTAAGGGCATTGTCCAAATGCCTCATAAACACTGACAGCCATGGGGTGTGGATCACCTCTCCAGGAAACCTGTTCCAGTGTTTGACCACCCTTTAAAGAAATGCTTCCTGATGTCCAGGGTAAGTCTCAGCTTGGAACCATTCCTACATATCCTAATGCTGGATACCAAGGAGGAGAGATCAGCACCTCCCTCTCCACTTCCCCCCCCTCAGGAAATTGAGAGACAGAGCAATGAGGTCACCCCTCGGCCTGCTTTCCTCAGCCACTTCTCCTAGGACATGCCTTTCCAGCCCTTTCACTAGTTATGCTGGACACACTCCAGTACCATCCTTAACCTGTAGGACCCAGAACTGTCAAGGTAAGGCTGCACCAATGCTAAATAGTGGGATAATCCCCTCTTTTGACTGACCATGTATGATGCACACCAGGATGCAGTTTGCACTCTTGGCGGCCGCACACACCACCAACTCATACTGAGCCTAATGTCAACCTGCAATTCTTGATCCCTTTCTGCAGGGCTGATCTCCAGCCATTTGTCTCCCAATTTGTACTTTTGCCCATCCCAGGTGCAAAATCTGGCATTTTTTTCTTGTTAAATTTAATGACATTGCTGTTTGCCCAATGCTCCAATCTATCTCGATCCCTCTGCGAGGACTCTTGTCCCTCGAGAGTCAACAGCACCTCCCAGCTGAGTATCATCAGCAAACTTGCTAATGGTGCATTAAACTCCTGCATCCAGAGCACTGATAAAAAAAAAATTAAAGTGATGTTACTGTGTCTGGATCATATTTAGCCCCTTAGAAAGGATGGCCAAGGAGCTCAACCTCCGTACATAGTGCAACAAAACCAAAAATTACCGTANTTGCCCATCCCAGGTGCAAAATCTGGCATTTTTTTCTTGTTAAATTTAATGACATTGCTGTTTGCCCAATGCTCCAATCTATCTCGATCCCTCTGCGAGGACTCTTGTCCCTCGAGAGTCAACAGCACCTCCCAGCTGAGTATCATCAGCAAACTTGCTAATGGTGCATTAAACTCCTGCATCCAGAGCACTGATAAAAAAAAAATTAAAGTGATGTTACTGTGTCTGGATCATATTTAGCCCCTTAGAAAGGATGGCCAAGGAGCTCAACCTCCGTACATAGTGCAA
>VXBJ01000277.1:0-13270 GCA_013400055.1 Nycticryphes semicollaris
AGCACTCTGCCTTGGTGAATCTCCCAAGTTTTTGAGCTTTTTTCTTTTAATCTCATTTTCTCCTTCCCTTTTTAGGGGAGGCGAGTGGTTGGCTGTCTCGTACTTGTGTCCAGCTGGGATTAAACCACAGTAACCCATCTTTCAGTGTCTTCATGACAGTCATGTGGGGAATGTCTGGAAATACAGCAGTGCAATTAATCAACAGCTTTCATAAAGGGTGGCCATATTCATGAGAACACAAAGAGCTGTTAATTGGCTAATACAGAATAGAACAGGATGCCCCGTCTAGAAGAGACACCATTTGTCTTGCCCAAAAGGAATGGCCTCACTCTCTCCCCAGAACATTCTTCTTCATTTTTGTTACTCAGGAGAGAACTGAACCTTTCTCTCAGAACTGTAGGTCTTTCTCTGTCTTCGGGAAAGATTTCATCTGTCTGGGAGAATTCCAAAGAACAGATTGTAAGTTTATAGAAATAAGGCATTCCACCAAATCTTTTTGTTTTGTTTTTTCCCTTTTACTTGTGGCTTCAGGCCGAGACGCCTGCATGCAGGGAGGTCAAAGGCCTGGCTGGGGTCGCTGGTGCCATGAACGGAGCGAGCGGCACCAGGCCTGCACGCGGGAAAAGGATCCCCGCAGGGAATGGCGAACCCACAGAGCATTCTGGGAAGCCGAGTCTCCCCGGGGAGGTAGTCCTGGCGGCGCGGATGCCACCCCCGCCCCAGCCAGACGCAGGAGGCGGTGCGATTCCGGGGGGAGCGGGTTCTGTCTCCCATCACCTGTCGGGACCAGATACGCGAACAGCATGAACAGCAGCAGAAACTCTCCCGCACTAGCAGCACCCGCGCCCCCAACGCCATCCCGCCTCTCTCCCATCATGCACCACACACCCCCACCTGTTCCGGTGAAGCGCTGCGCGTTTATTGGCCCTCGGGCGGCCTACACGGAAGCGGTTGCCGCGGCGGGAGATTTGAAAGGCAACGCCCGCACCNCTCGCCGGCTCGCGTGGGCGGGCCCACGAAAGGAACCGGCGCCCTTGTCGTCTCTCTGGGTCTTGTTCGTTGCTCCGCGGGGAAGACTTCTGGGGCGGGCGTAATTGCCGCTTCGGCGGTGCACTCGCCCGCTCCTGCTGGCAAGCGCTAGCCAGGAGCCCCCGAGAGACGGTAGCCACCTGTGCCTGGAGCCTGCGTTTGCTCAGGCTGAGTCGTCTGGTGGAACATACTGCTGTGTGGCGGCACCTGGTCATGAGAGCAGGTCGCCCCCTCCCTGCGCTGAGCGGCAGTTTAACGTTTTCAGTTCCTAGAGCGCTCAGCGTGGAAAAGCCCAAAAGCTAGCTGCGATTTCTCCGTGCAGGTGCTGAGAAGAACTGTCCCATTCGTCTCAGAATGGCTATAGGAGGCTATAAGGAAATTCTCAAGCACCATGAATTACATTAAACGATTGGAATAGCTCAGTTTAATCAGTGGGCGCAAGCAGATGTGTGCGATCTGCCCAACCACACTAGTATTTACTGAAGTATAGACTAACTGTTATGGCAGAATCTACAGGGTGTGTTTCAGGTGTGTATTTTGGGGGGTGCAGCTCTGGAAGCGTAAGTTGGTGTTAGTCATCACTTCCTGCTCTAATGCTGCCCACTGTGTGTGTGATGTACGCCACCCTACCAGTGAGATTTTAGGTGAGCCAGCATGTTGTCACTCTGAGCTTCCAATGACTCTCTTTTTTTCCCCAATTCTAGGTAGGTTTGCAAAGGTGGAACTTGCACATTATCTCTTCACTGGTGAAAAAGCTGCAATAAAAATAATAGACAAACTTGCTCGAGGGGTAAACCACGAAACACTTACAAGTTAGTACCGTCTTCCACTGTTCTTGTGGAGTTCTCCAGAACACAGGGGTGAGGCCTGTCAAAACACAGCCAGCTTGTCCTGTGGGCTACTGGTGGGTGCTGTGCACTTGAAAGAATATTAGTGGAACTCCACGAGTCTTGTGCTCTCTTGTGGCGAGGGCAACATTCTCTGGCTGTAAAACTGAGGAAGTTACAGTTTATTACAGTAATTGTAACAGAATGCTGATGAGAATACTAGCTCTTTCACACCTGCCCCTCTGATCAATATGCCAGAATTGTAGGGGAGTAACATCAGAGCTGTTGCTGGGTTAAGTTTGAGGGAGTTGAATTGCATGCTCTCACACGTGCTGTGAAATTTTGTGTTGTAACACACGTGATAGAAGCATCCAAGTAAAAGTTCATGGCTTAAGAGATAGGCAGTGGTGTTTTTGCCATGCTAAAGCTCCTGGTTTTAGCTGTAGCAGCAGATGATAACAGAGTTCAAATGAAACAATCCTTAATGATGAGCATGTTCAAGATGCTTTGATTTTAAAAATGAAGCTGGTAATATATTGTGTTCTATCTTTCTTGTAAAAGCCTCTCTTTGCTGTTGACAATAACTGAAATAGCTTTAATTCCTGTCTTGCACTAAAACAGCATCAGGAGGATACATGGGGCTCTGGAACTCTCGTGTGGTTGTCACCTGGGCAGTTCGTATCGCTGTGCTGTTAGTGTGATGTATCCGTCACAGCACATCAGGCAGGAGTCAGACTTCTCAGCTTTGTTGTTCTGCTGCAGTGCCAGCCAAGGGCACACCTCAGGGGCACCTGGATGCTACTGTGATGCTACAGAGGGAATGGAAGAGTGTGCTCTTGTTGTTGTCTGGATTTCATTACTGTATTCTCAATGTATTCTCATTTTCCTGTCTTCATGCAGTACTGCCCTAGAGGAGAGCTGTTTGATTACACCATTTCTAAGGACTGCATTTCAGAAGAGGAAGCTCATGTGTTTTTTTAACAGATTGTTTCGGAGATTGCTTGTGTTCAGTCAAGGATATGCTCACAGGGATCTCAAACCACTAAGTTTGAACAGCAGTCAGATTTGCAGGGATAATAATGAATGCCCACTTTTATTTCTCCATTAGGAGCTGGAGCAAGTTCTGTCTTCTCTGTTCTCTTGTGTTTACAGCTCTTTAACGCCTTGTGGAAGAGCATTATTTCTACTTGCTACTGTGTTCCTCAGCTGAGCTGGATGTGACTGTATCTGAGGAAGGAGCTTCCTCTGAAGAGAAGCAGAACAACATGCTCCAGCTGGGAGTGGAGCAGACACATGGATCTAAGTTTGAACGTTGCTTAGACAATTTTGTTATGCCCTTGTACCTGTAGAGAGACCTTACGGTGCCAGTCCATTGTGCAAAACGTTCTGTTTTCACACCCAAAGGAAAAATTAACAGATAACTGAAACAAGTGATAGCTAGACAGAACTTTTAGGGGAAATATATGCTACTGGACCCATCCTGTGTCTTTGCTGTCATTGCGAGGTTTAAGCATAGGTTTAGGGAATGGAAGACTTGAGCCCATTTCTCATTGAGGGGCTTAGAAATTTGCATTTTTAGACATGCTGGCATCTCTGAGACAAAGCAAATTCTTAGCATGCAAGCATGTTCCTAGACAGATCCTGAAATCTTTGTCTCCCCAGAAGAAGCATTTTACATACCTTTGAGAAGGATTTGGCTTGTAGATGGAGAGCTGTCAGATTCATAGGCTCGTGTGATAACTTGTGTGGGAAATGACTTCTACAGGCTTCTGCTTGAACCTTCTGCTCAAAGCAGTGTCAGACCAGGCTTCTTGGAGCTTTATCTAGCCACATCTTTGAACGCTCTTGAGGATGAGGCAGCACAGTTTCTCTGGGCAACCTGTTCATCTCTTCAGTGTCCATATGAGGAGAAAGTCTGAACCTCTCTTCATGCCTGCTGTCTGTCATTATCCCACTGTGCGCTGCTCTGTCGACAAGCTCTGTCTTCATGCCCTCCTTGGAGGTATCAAAAGGCTGCCATGAGGTTACCACCGAAGTTTCCTCATCTGTAGGGTGAATGAACATCTTTCTTCAGCCTTCTTGTTGAGCAAGCGCTCCAGACTCCTGAGCACACTGGTGGCCATCCACTGAACTTACTTCAGTTTGATGTCCTACCTGTGACGGGGGTGCTGGTTGCACTATTGTAGCAGTGCTGAACAGAGGACTAGAGTAACTCCCCCCAATTGACTTGCTCTGCTCCGTTTAGTATGGTCCATGATATTGCTTGGTGATTTTTCTGCCACAGTAGGCTGCTGCCTCACATTCAGCTTGCTGTCTATCAACCCCGACCCCTCTGGTGCCATGTGCTTGTACTGAGTTGTTTCCCGAGTTTAAAATTGGTTTCTAAGAGCCCTTTTTATTTGGCAGCTTAACAATAAACNAAAAATAAAGTATTATTATATATGCATAAATATAATACAGACACCAAAACATATACCTAGAGTTATGCTTCATTAATATCCTCATCAGGGCAACAATAGTATTCCACGAAACAGATCTGTCCATCTTCATTCCTAATCATATACTGCAGTGAGAGAAATCCTTGAGCATCTGTTCGAATGGACACTTTACAAGATAAAGCCAGTGCTTTTGTAGATGGTTTAAGTAAAGAAATCTTGTACCTGCAGGGGAAAAAAAAAACCAAAAAAAAAAAGTAATCTCTGCAGNGCAGTGCTGAACAGAGGACTAGAGTAACTCCCCCCAATTGACTTGCTCTGCTCCGTTTAGTATGGTCCATGATATTGCTTGGTGATTTTTCTGCCACAGTAGGCTGCTGCCTCACATTCAGCTTGCTGTCTATCAACCCCGACCCCTCTGGTGCCATGTGCTTGTACTGAGTTGTTTCCCGAGTTTAAAATTGGTTTCTAAGAGCCCTTTTTATTTGGCAGCTTAACAATAAACATTATACAATTGCTTAGAACAAGCCAAAGATAAAAGACACAAACAAAAATTCTTGGAGAACACTGTAAAATGCAATGTATTACATGAACACTACTTTAACATCTGTGCTGGGATTGGTGGCTATAGGAGATCAACTCCCCTTTTTTGCTTTTTCAGCTTTGGTTTTTGGAGTCAAGGCTAAGAAACTGCTTGCAAGGGAATAAAAAGGAAGTCTTTGTATTTCTAATTCCAGAGTTAACAAATCCCCCCCCCCCAAAAAAAAAAAATCCCAACAAACAATATCAAGTCTATCAATCTTTACAGCTTTCATTAAATTTTATATAAAAATAAAGTATTATTATATATGCATAAATATAATACAGACACCAAAACATATACCTAGAGTTATGCTTCATTAATATCCTCATCAGGGCAACAATAGTATTCCACGAAACAGATCTGTCCATCTTCATTCCTAATCATATACTGCAGTGAGAGAAATCCTTGAGCATCTGTTCGAATGGACACTTTACAAGATAAAGCCAGTGCTTTTGTAGATGGTTTAAGTAAAGAAATCTTGTACCTGCAGGGGAAAAAAAAAACCAAAAAAAAAAAGTAATCTCTGCAGAGAGAAGCTGCCCGGAGATTTTGAGTATCCCAGAGAGGGAGACTCCACAACTAGCTGGGATGCATTCCTGTCCAACCTGCTCTAGGTGAACCTGCTTTGGCAGGGGAGTTGGAGTATGAGATCTCCAAAGTTCCTTCCAACCCCTATGGTTCTATGACTCTGTGAAACATTACTCCCAATTAAAGCCACAGAATAACTAAAAAAATATTAGCAATGTGCTAGTTTTATCTTTTCTTGGTGACAACATCGGACAGACATTATTATTGCTTAGCTTTTGATCAAAGTTGCAGACTTCTATCAGACAGGAAGTGATTTCCCACCCAACCCCCTACTGGCCAAATAAATGTTAGACTAATGCAAAATTTTTTAAACTTTCACATCAGCTGCCAGAGAAGGGACTGATCACAAACTTCCTAACCTGTTTGTTTGGGTCTGGTTACAGTGGAATGCTTCCATCAAATCAGAGTCCCTAGGGTAGTCCAGATGCGCACTTCCTGCATTTCCAAAGGTGGACAACCTGGAAGACAAAAGGCACCATTCTCAAAATACCTGATCACAGCTCTCTAAAAACTTGTCTGAATCTGTCATCTTGCATATCTCGATGGCTGTTTTGCAAAACACTACTGGAATATTTTTTGCTTTATTTAGTTGGAAATTCTAAGCTGTATCTGCCACGTTTACAGGGTTGTCAATGTATTTGTTACTGTGTTAATTAGATTATACATGGTGATTTGCTCTACTCATTACAATTCTTCTTGAAATAAAGCAATATTCTAACATAGCTCTCCCACTCTTCACCCTAAAAACTTCCAGTCCTTACCAAGGGAGGTACTAAGCATGGTGCCTCCAGTCTTTACCAAGCATGGTACCCAGTCCTTACCAAGCGTGAACATTTTGAGTTTAAAGCATAGTTTCCAGTACCTGAAATACGGTTTATCTGGAGACATGGTAATCTGCAGAACTTCGCTGGTCATATCCAGTTCGGCAAATGCTTCTCGTAGCCCTTCTGACTGCAGGATAATTTTGTTAACAACCTTTGTACTGCAGAAATCAAAGTCTAATAACTCATCAGGTTCTTGAGTGTTAATTTTGCACACTGTCACTACTCCTCCTTCTTCCAAGAACAGCATCAAGGGGTAACCGTAACCACGATAACACATCCTAAGGGCAGTTGTTGTTCCTGAAAAAGAATTAAATGTACATTCTTCTGAGAGCTAGCTCACCCACCCGTTCGCTTTAGAAAATTCACGTTTTACTGGCATACGGGGCACAGATAAATTTAATTTAACATGTTTGGTGCAGCCTCCAATACACTAATTTAGCATGCTTAGTGCAGCCTCCTGGATGCCCTATGAAGTGCTAATGGTTATGCAGCAAAATTAAATTACTTGTATGTAGGCACCAGTTCAAATCCAATTCATGTCACGTACCAAATGGGAACAGCAGCTGCAATCAAGTTGGATAAGCTACAAATAGTTTAGTGGAACTGGAAAACCCTCCACAGTCCCGAGGCTCTCTCTGGCTCACAGCGCCTTTCTTTGCTACTGTTGTTACTTGTGCAACCCAAACTGATGTTAGCGCTGCTTAGCTTGCATTGTGGTCACATCCTCCTTTTTGCTAGGTAATCATAACCTGAACGTTTGATTTCCCATAATCAGATTGCTGTTTAACACACTGTTTAAAGCTGTTTAGTACAGCTGATTGAGGTCCTTAGGTCGGAGCCGCTACAGAAAGGAAGAGACACAACAGAGGAACATGGAGTTCAACACACAGCTGCAATGGTAGAACTGCCCAAAAAACCTGTCATGGTATCATCCTACTTCATGTTAAGTACAGAGCACATCATGTAGCACCCATACAGTCACACTAACTTGTAGTTATTTTTCACTTGTGAAAATATTTTTGAACAACCATCAAGTTTAAAAAACCCCCAAATTTATGGGAAATAAAATTTGCTAAGACCTGGGGTTGTTTTTTGTTGAAACAAATACGTTAATGTAATTCAATATTTGTATACATACTTGTGAGGCAGTTTCCCATGCTCCTCTGTCACTGAAAAGACTACAAACAGGATCAGTAATACAGTCTACTTCATTTTTGTAGCTCACACGCTTGATAAGCAAGATCTAAAGCGCTCTTACAGCACTTGAAGTACTACCAATCCAGTCACAGATTTCTTGTGAGACCTTAGGTAAGTATCATTTCTCAGTATTTTACCTGCAAGATGGAGATAATATTCACAAAACAGGTACAGGTGTAGCCTGAAGAAGGGAAAGAACAGAAGGTGCCAGATAACAGCATTGGGAGCAGGAGCACAGTGAACTGATGGTGCTGCCTGGAACCCCTGCAGACGTCTTCAAACCCCATAAATCTGTACCAGAATATTTCCTAATACACACACTTGCTTGTTAATGCTTCTGAGGTACCTGGATGTCACAGGGTCGCACAAGCCACAGAAACATTGGAAAAGAGATCGCATTTATCACTGTAGGTTGATACAAAATTCCTCTGCAAGACAAATTCCAAGCTATGTCTATACTGTCTCTCGGTGTGCTGATTTCTGTTACTGTTCACAGCAACTAGTCAGCCTGAGTCCCCTGCAAGCCCAGTGTGGATCCCCTGTAGCCTTAAGATGTATTGACAGCTCTCAAGCTTTTTCAGCTCAAAACGACAACTCTGGTAAGAGGCTACCTCAGCTTGGCCAAACAGTGGTCTTTTGCCTGATGCGAGGTGCAGCCTGCCTTACTGGATGCTTAAAAGCCTGTCACTGTGAAGGAACGTCCCTAGGAGAAGGAACCCTAGCTCTCTCTCCATCTACACTGACTACCCTGAATGCAGAAATATTCTGCCAGCTGTGCCCAGGTTTTCCCCTTAAGTGAAGGGCACTTGGGAAAAACGAGCATTTTCTGTGATGTGGATGATCTGGTACCTGGACTGAAGACAGATCAACAGGAAAGGCATGCTGTAGCATGCTTCAATCCTAGTGCACAGAACTGGCCTCAGAGAACTCCAGCCCAAACATCACACCACTTCTCAGAAATGACTCAACAAAATACTTGACATGTTTTCTTATCAGGATTACAGAAACTATTTTGAGATCTTCAGCCCCAAACTAGACCAAGGGCACAAGCTGGGGTTGTTCACTGGACCTCATGCCACAAAAGGATTCTCTTCCAAAACAAGTGGGGTTTTTGTACCTTACACAGATCCAAGAAACATTATCCTTACAGAAAGACTCTTGTGTTTCTTGGATACCCCAATAGTGTCACACCTTTATTCCATCTGCCAAATGGAACCAGCCTATTTTAGCCTCTGCTGCTGTAGCAGTCCCTGATACACTGGTGAGGCACACATTCGTCAGCTCCTGTCTTCTCTCTATCGACTGTTACTACAGGGTACACTTGTATCAGCTTCAGTAAACAGGATGGATCTTGCTTAACAGCGGTAGCTGCCATGCTTAGAAGGTGCCAGGGGAGGAAGTCAAAAATGTTGCCAAGATTGGAAATGTCCCTGTAGTTACACACAGGTCTCACTGTGTGATTATACCTGATACACATCCACTGTCAAGGTAAATACGCACCATACCTGGCAAAGAACCGGTACCAAAAATGGTCAAGCAGTCAAGAAGAACTGACAAATTGATCCGGAATGTCACTGATTCCTCTTGAACAGCAAATTCCTGAAAAATTTCCGCCTGTAAGAGAAAATAAAGAGATTAAGAGGGGACAGTTTCTGCAATTATTTTACAGCTTACACTTATTTCCTCAAATTCAGTGCTTTCACTTGCAGAGATCAGTGCAATACAAAGTGATTTCTTCATGTAATAATATCTATTAAACAAAAAAGGGGTCTTCACCCTCGAACTAGTTAAATAAAATCAGGTCACAGTTGAAACAAAGTAGCATGGCTTAAGCATGAAAAACTAAATACCTGTCTTTTATAGTTTAAAAACAAGCCACAGTTGCATCCTAAAACTGCCTGCTTCTGGAGCTGAATCATTCAGTTCCAATATACAATATAAGTGTCACCCCTTTCCAGAAATAACACTTATTTTTCATCATTTGGAACATGATTATAAACATTTCAAATCAAAAACAAATACGTAAGAACAGAACCAAACAGAATAGAGAGTTCACTACATGGAAACGTGCTGAAGCATGCTGTTGACTGGCCTGATCAAACTTAACCCAGTAAACTACTCAGTGGATAAACTACCTCGTTTGCCACTGGGCACTAGCTGCTTTAAGGCAACTACAGGCATACAGTATCTGTGTAATACGGCTGGATGATGTAAGCTGTCTTTGAAAAAGTAATTAAATATTTTTATTGGCAGCCAAGGGGAGAAACTGCACAGCACAACTGGCCAGTCAAAAAAGGGGACTGTCCCACTGTATTCAGCATTGGTACAGCTTCATCTTGAGCACTGTGTGCATTTAAGAAAGCTGTGAAGCGACTTGACCACGACCAGAGGAGGGCAACAAATGTGGTGAGAGGACTGGAAGGAATGTCCTGTGAGGAGAACCTGATGACTTGTCTAGTTTGGAGAAAGGGAGGCTGAGGGACGTCCTCATCATTCTCTACAGCTTCCTGGGGAGGGGACGTGACGAGAGAGGTGCTCAGCTCTTCTCCCTGGTACTGAGTGACAGGACGCGTGGGAATGGTTCAAAGCTTCACCGGGTAATATTTAGACCGGACATTAGGAAGAATTTCTTTACCAAGAAGTTAAAGCTCCCACCTGGATGAAGGCGTTGGCTTGGATGCATTTGGCGTCCTCCACCGTCACTCGCAGGCCATTGGCGGTGGCGAAGCAAGTGGCGTGATCCTGGAAGTGGACGGCCCTGAGGAGGCTAGAGAGATGGCGGGCGTTGTCCAGGGTAGCGGACAGCACGTAGGGCTGCCCGCTGGCGGGCGGCGGGGCTGAGAGCGGCATAGCAGTCACCCCTAGCGCTTCCGGCAAGGGGGCGGAAGTGAAGGCTGCCGGATGTGCGGTCGGCCGGAAGTGAGGGAGAACGGAAGTGAGAGCCACTGCGGGCACGGCGTGGTACGGGAAAGATGGCGGCGACCAAAAGGAAGCCTGGCGTCCCGGCCGGGCGGCCGAAGAAACGAGCGAAGAGAGCCCCGAACGCGGTCGAGCCGGATGCCAAGTCGGACGCGCAGGGAGCGGTACCGGGGGAGTACAGCATCCCGCCGCCGGTCTCACAGGTCCCTCCCCGCACCGCTGCCCTGGGTGGAGCGGGCCGCGCGGGGCCGAGTGTCCTCGCTCGGCTCCCTGTCTGCGCCGTGCCTTCACCCGTGGGAAAGGCACCTCATCTCCCGGGTAGGGTGTTCGGGAGCAATTCGCCTCTGTGGGCTGGGGTAGCGGGACACGTGGTGCCTGAGGGAAACCAGCTGCTAAGCGAGGAGAGAGGCATATTCGGATATTTTTTTTTTTAATAATTCCTGCCCAAATAGAAGTAATACGTGAGGGTATGTTGTTTCTATGAAAGTATGCGACGACCATTAGTCTGGTTAATGTAAATTGTATCAGTTTCTGAAGTCTTTTAGAGAGCTGGGGGATTCTGTTATATACAAAGGATATATGCGAATTATACCCGTTTCATTCAGTTATCATCCTGATAAGGTTTCCAGAATTGCCTTGTAGTTACCTTAAAAAAAAAAAACAAAGGTAGCACGTTGAACTCAGACACCATATAAAGGGAAAACTAACATGTGCTCTGAGGCTGTAGGTCTGCTCATTCAGCGTGGACACAGGGTTGCCTTTTGCGAATATATTACACGTATAACTTTCTTAACGCTTACATGGTTTGTGTGAGTGAAAGGCTTTATGTTGGAGCATACTGAAGCAGGATGTGAAAACGTCTGCCTCCATGTTCTGTAGGAGAAGTCAGTGTTCTTACTGAGTGATTCTGTGCAGACGGTAGATAATATTAATAACAGATGTTCTTACTGTGTTTTTGTGTAATTACAGCGCAAACGTTTATGTTGTTGTGTTGTAGTTTTAAGGCTAGAAACTTCCCGCTAAAACTTTATGTTTTTTTTTTCCTAGGGTAAATGGAAAAACAAGGAGCGAGTGCTTATTTTCTCTTCTCGTGGAATTAATTTCAGAACAAGGCACTTAATGCAAGACTTAAGGACATTGATGCCTCACTCTAAAGCAGGTAAGGTTAGGCATTGTCCCTGACTTATATTTTCAGAATGGTTTTAAACTAAGAACGTCTACCAGCATGTACATTTTAACAATGTGGTACCTAACTGTTTTGATGAAATTTATCTTAAAAAAGCCTACCAGCATGTACATTTTAACAATGTGGTACCTAACTGTTTTGATGAAATTTATCTTAAAAAAGCACCAAATCCCTTTTGATCCAACAAATACAGTGACTGTCATTGTATCATAATAATTTCTGGGAAGTGACTCCTATAACCTTCCGTTGCTGTTTTTATTGTATAATATGGTTGAAGCAACTTTATAGTTATTCTTAATCTTTCACTTATCATCAGTGAAATTTTTACAAAAGGACTGACTGTCCTGTGTGAATTTTGTTTTCTGGCCTACTCAATGTCTTTTTTGTCTTCCAGATACTAAAATGGATCGTAAAGACCAGTTGTTTGTAATTAATGAGGTAATCCAGGTTTTAACTAGTGCTATGTCGGATTTTCTTTGGGAATTCAGTGTGCAAGAGAAAAGGGCAACCAAGTTCAAGGGATGTCATACTGGTTACAGGAGCTGTGTAACTTCACAGATGAAAATTACTGATACTCAAAAAGTGCTCATGTTAAAACAGAAAGTTGACTTTTGATTAATAAAACTAAGACGAAAATCTTAATTAAGCATAGACTTTTGTCATAAAGAAATGAAACAGAATGTGCCTTTCTATATAGGTGAAAGGTGTGTTACTGTTTATACTTGAAGAAAGCTGGGAACAGATATGCAACCAGGCCAAACAATGGTAGGACGTTGGTGATTCTGCAACTAGAACCTAATGTCACAGCCCCTGCTGTAATGCTTATATCCTGGAGAGCTTATCACATTGTTTGTAGCTTCAGTGAAGTTATTCATCCTAGTAATAAATGAGGCAATTCAAGAGAACACATGCTTCAGCTTAAGTTTGAGGATCAGTAGGTGTCATCTAATAAAACAAGACCTTTGATTTTCAACTTTTTTATTTTTTTTTTTTTTTTGAGAAGGGACGATATTAGAAATTAATGTGGAATGTTTCTGTAAATTTCTTCAGGATTTTGTGAACTGCTAATTTGGCTTGTTTTGTGTAGGTATGTGAAATGAAAAACTGCAATAAGTGCATCTTTTTTGAAGCCAAAAAGAAACAGGACCTCTATATGTGGTAAGGGAATGTTGTATTGTCTTACACTTTTATATCTAGCTGGGAATGCTTCTGTTCTCTGTAAAGTTTCTTAGTGTAATAGTGAAGATGCACAAAATAGTGTTAGTTAGTTACTATTAGTTTCTGTATTAATCTTGCACTTCTTTGTGTAGTGCAAGTTTACAATGCGTGACTACCTTTTGTAGACTGTCTACAGAAGTGTTTTATGAAACTGTTTAGAAAGCAAGTATGTATAAGTATAAAGGAACTCAATGCTATAAAAAGCAACTGAAATTACTTCGGTACAGAAATAACTAGTTGGAGTGTACTGTGGAAATGCAACATAACTTCTGACTGCTCGTAACATTTTAATTTTCTCTCCCCTCCAATACCTTTTCTCTGCAGGGTTTCAAATACACCACAGGGACCATCAGCTAAATTTTTAGTGCAGAATGGTAAGTTGGTTGGCATTATTTTGTTTGGACTTGTGCTTTCTTGTCTGAGTGGTTTTCTGTAAATACTAAAATGATCTTTTTTTTTTTTTT
>VXBJ01000277.1:17671-43632 GCA_013400055.1 Nycticryphes semicollaris
GGAGCCAGGGCGGGAGGCCGGGCCCGGGCAGCGTGTCGGTTTCTGGAACGGTTGTGGGTGCGTTGAGTCGTAAACAACGTCGTTAATTTGTTTTACAGATAAAAACCTCGAGAACGCGGAGGAAGCAGCAGAGCAGTTCAAGTTAATCCAGGCAGCGTATGATGTTCTGAGTGACCCCCAGGAGCGAGCCTGGTGAGCAGCACTTGTCTGGTAGTGACCTGCGAAAAGGCTTTTTAAGATTCTGCTTCAGCCAGCACTTTGAATTTGCCACTGCCTAGGCCTTGGTGCCAGTCAGGGTGGGCTTTTGCAGCAGTAAGAGCCCCTGTCCTTCATGGTGTGGAAGGGTTGAGCGCCATGCGACCTGTAGCCTTCTGGGGAGGTGGCAGTGAGTGCTGAGGCATCCTCTGGGGACACGTCAGTGCTGGCCTCCATCTCTTTCTCCCAGAGCGGGAGGCAGGTGAGCATAGGTATCCCTCCGGTCACAGCCCTCCCTCTACTGTAGGCGGTAAGAGGGAGCACCAGGCAGTGTGCATGCAGGTGTTTAATGTGGTACTGATGGCTGCAGATGGTCAGCCTTAATGACACGCATAGCCTGGTGTTACTGGAACAGTTCTAATTTGAAATGCATGTTCTTAAGAGATTGGTACTTCATATGTTCCATGTGTCTTGTTTTTCAAACGGGCTGCAGCCAAAACCACCTGTACTGGAGTTTCTCCTCATTGAAAGTACTGTTTTTCAATTTTTATATGCTTATGTATGATTTTAGGTTTTTTTTGTGTGTGTGTAAGTGGTGGATGATTTAAATAATGCCCTACCCTTTTTTGAAAGCTTGTTGGAGCGTCTTGCTCAAATGTGTTTGCTACCTTCCTGTTAAGGTAGATATCCTGCTGGTATGGATATTCCAGATAAAGCAATAGTAAGTAAACCTAAAGTCAAGAGAGAATGTGCAGTGAGCTTGTCTTTTCCCTCTCTGAAGTCTTTGGATATGAGACACGAATTCCAGACACTGAGCTAAGCTATACATTGAGGTGATACATGTACTGTGTTAGCTTACCAACTCTGGGGAATGTTCTGTGTTTCTACATCCTTCATACTGTGAATTTTCGCTAGGTATGATAATCACAGGGAGGCTCTGCTGAAAGGAGGAGTTTGTGGAGGCTATCAGAATGATAGTTTAGACTTGCTGCGCTACTTCACTGTTAGCTGTTACTCTGGATACGGAGATGATGAAAAGGTAATGCTTAAATTCATCTGTAATTAATCAGTTTAAATTTCATGCAAAGTGTCAGCTTTTGCTTCATGTTGAAAAGCTATGCATGGGATTGTTGAGTGTAGGTAGTAAAAATGCTTCCAAAAAACTTTCCAAGATAAAACTTAAGCAGGATGTTTAGGGAAGCTTTAATTCCTGCTTCTGGTCTAACAATTATGTATGATTTCTGTGATTTCCAACTATCCAACTATTTCCAATGATTACATACAACTACAGGGTGTGTGCATATTGTTTATATATGTTATATAGTGAATGCTTTGCAATACCACCTGTTTATTCAGACCTTAGCAAGCTAGAATGCTTCAGGCTAAATAAAAGCAATTCAAGCATAGGAAGCATACTTGCCCCAGGCACTATGATTGAATTCCCTGTTAGATTTTAAGACACGTGCTATAACTTAAAAAGCTCTGCCTGATTAGAAGAACCTCTTCCAGAGAAAATCCATAGCTGTCTTTGGGTTACTATAGTAGGAGTGAGTTGGTAACATGTTAATTTAAAGAGTAGTTAGGATACTTAATAATGCATTCTGTGTTTGGAACTTGCTCAAAACTTGGTCCCTGTGTAACCAGAAAAGTATCAGTATTCCCAGCATACAGAAACTTCTCGGTTTAGATTTGAATGTAGGAGCTTCCTGTGTGAGAGACAGAAACTATGTGTAGGAGGTTGAAATCAAAGGAATGGGAAACAACGGGAACTTTGTTAAACAGAAGTGTCTTGCTGTCTAGACCGATATCTTACAAGGCCTTTAATCTTATTTTCGATTGCTGTTACAGAATTGTAATATTTCTCTAAAATACACTATTGTAGTTGAGCACTTGTGCATCTATTATTGAGCCACGCAAAATGAATCAGAATTTCTTTTTTATTTTAATTTCAGGGATTCTTTACAGTCTACCGACAAGTTTTTGAAAAGATTGCAAAAGAAGAGATGGAGTATATAACCCAGGAAGATACTGAAGACTTCCCCATGTTTGGATATTCCCAGAGTGACTATGACACGGTAAGAGCAAATGTAAATTTGAACTGAAAGTAACACTGTTAAGCCGTTATTTTGCCCCACACTGAAATAAAAAGAAAGGCTCCTGCTGATGTCTGAGGTGAATACAAAACTGTGTGTCTTCTGTCTGTTGTGCTACTGCAGACCATTACTGTAAAGGAAGCATGTGTGTTCTGATTCATAATATTTGGGTGAATTAGAATTGGTACTTCCTGCTGGACTATATTATTAGCCGGGCTTTTAGTGTAAGTTGTCAGAGATGCATTTCACAGGGCTAACCATCAATTCTGCCACGGAAACTTACGTGTGGTGTCTTGTCTCATTTAAGAAAATCGCATAGCACTTGCCAAGTAACACAGCCTATAGGAAATGAGAGATGCGGTGGCTGACCTGCAGTGTGAGCTCCCATTGTGGTACTCTTGTCCTTTACAATTACTCTGTAGTAAGATTTAATTTAGAATTAAATTAAACCTTACTACATTTAAATTAAAATAATTTTAACTGGAATTAATACCACATGCTTTCTTTTGGGAAGTAAGAAAAAAAAAAATAGATGGGGAATGCTTGAATTCTTGCCTTCTGGTTTACCAACTATTTGTTGTTCTGTCAAGTGCATTTTTTTTTTCTTTAAGGTAACCAGTATTCTTATGTTGAAATTAAATAGTAAACTAATAGCACTTTCTCCAGTGAGTAATTGCACAGTATCAGTGTACTCAAATGCTGCTCCTAGTCTGCTGCTTCTTGCTGTCGTGTTTAGTGGAATTGTACTCTATGGCTAATAAATTATGAAATTTAAATTGATATGTACCTTAAAAACTAGTAACTTCAAGAGTACAAAACTTGGCATGAGTGGGAAACAAAGTTAGAAATCAAACTAAGAGTATTTCAATGTCAGATAAAATTACAGGATGGTTTAACAAATAGAATTTTTTCTCAGGGAGAGAATATTTAGTGTTATCTTATATCCAGACAAAGAGATTAAATCCACTGTCAGAAGATTGCAACGCCCACTTCTCTACTTAGTGGGAGTACTGTGGGAAAAGTTTTAGAAGGGACCTCTCTCTACGGAGACTTCAAAATCTGTGATGTGAATGTTCTTTGGGTCAGTCTTTTGAGTTAATTCACAAAAACCCTGAGGATCAATGCCATGCAGGCAGGGAAAATACTCTTAGGACTTGTAGGTCTATTAGATGCAGACACAAAAGTGACCAAGTAGAAGTAGTAGGCAAAGCAGTCCAACTGGGAATTCAGCAACAGCTGCTGTGCTGTCTGCTGGAGTATATCAGAGATGTGCTTGTATATTTCAGGTAGCTGCTGAGGGGGAGGAAAGCCTGAGCTCGTACAGCTGGTGAAGGGGAGGATCATCCCTCTCCTTAGTTGCTTTTGCACAGAAAATACCCCCTTCTGAAGGAGAAATCTGAAACAAGGAGTCTAATCGCACTTAGGTTATTAGATTAAATACGAATATTTATTTTGGTTATTATTGACCTGGGATTTTGTGGTAGCAGAGGAAAATTGTAGTGGCTCAACCTGCCAGAGGCCACAGCCATGAAATTTTGGATGTAGATAGGCCATTAGAAATTATTGTTGAGGTGTTGATAGTTGTTGTCTATGTGAATGTTAATAGCAGAAGGAGGAGAGATGCTAAAAGAAGCAATAGTAAAATGTTCCTGAATATACAAAATGTGTAAGGTTAACAATTACCTGGAGAGGAATAGAGAATAATAATAATAATAAAAAAAATTATTGTGGTGTTTTATTAATCCAACATTTACTCATGAATAGTAAAAGGAAGGAGGGTAAGGAAAGGTCATTTACTATTTCTTTTAATCTGAGAGCCAGAGGGCATCCTTTTAACCTGCAGTCTTACAATTTGCTAACAAAACAGGAATAAGTGCCTCTTCACCTAGCCCTTTGTTAAACTATGGAAGTTACAGCTCAGTGATACTGAATATGCCAACAATTTACATGGGTTAATAAATACTGAACAAATTTATGAAAGAAAAATCCATCAGGGGGGCTATTAATTTCTTACTTGCTCTGGAAGCAGAAAATATATACTGGGAAGAAATAGCATCGTGTACAAGTGAAACTTGTTTTATTGCTCTTTCTATGCTGATCATTGTCTGCTGTTGGAAATATATGGTTGACCTTTGGTGTAATTTGATGTAGTGTTTTTTAGGCAATATGTGCATATACCTGCTTGTGGACAGCATATCTGATTCTGATGGTGCTTTTTAGTTTGGCAGGAAAAGTACAGCAAAGCTAAGTATCTGGGCACTGACACCAGCACAATCCAGTCCTGTAAAGGGACATTTCTTAAAAGTTGCAGTTTGGAATGATTTAGACAATGTTGTTGATTCAGCATAGTTTGAAATTTTGGAGATGATATTAAAGGTGGCTCTAAAACTTCATGTGATTTCTTTGTACTCAGAGATAAAACTGCGGCCTGGGTAGAAGACACAAAACTGCTATTATAAAAATCCCAAGTTATTTGGTATGGGTTTTGTCCCCCTTCTAAATATTTGATTTGTTTAAATATATATATTTTTTTTCTTACAGGTAGTCCACCCTTTCTATGCGTATTGGCAGAGTTTCTGTACTCAGAAAAACTTTGCTTGGAAAGAAGAATATGACACACGACAAGCCTCAAACCGCTGGGAAAAACGAGCCATGGAAAAAGAGAACAAGAAAACAAGAGATAAAGCAAGGAAAGAAAGGAATGAACTGGTCCGTCAGTTAGTAGCCTTTATTCGTAAAAGGGATAAACGAGTACAGGCTCATAGAAAACTTGTAGAAGAACAAAATGCAGAAAAAACGAGGAAAGCAGAAGAATTTCGGAGGCAGCAGAAGCTCAAACAAGCCAAGTATGTAAATGTGGAACAAATCTTTTCTTGTAAACTTGGAAAAACTATCCATGAGGATACCATATAGAGTTAGATTCTAATAGTAGCTTCACTTGCTCTTTTAAATGTCCTTGAAAATTTTATATAGTAGTTATGTTGTCAAGTCTGACGTTTTTAAAACTTGATTCCCTTTTTATTGTACTGACATGTAGATATCTAAGGTAACCATAGAATTGTTATCTGAGTGGCTGTAGTAGCATAGAATACAGTGTGCTTTTAATTACCTGGGGAAGTAAGATTTAATAGTTATTAATGTTCCTGTAAAGAAAAAAGAATGTGTGTTTTGGGAATCCGGGAGAACAGGACTATGACAGCCTGGACTTAGATCAGGCTCATCTGTCCTGGAATGGTGCCTGCTAAAAAGGAAGTGGGGGAAAATGAACTTAGTTTTGCTTTTACTTTAACTCTTCGGAAAGGATCCTTTCATTGGAATAAAAGCATTTGTTTGATATTTTATTTTTCCCAAAAACTAAGCAGAAGAACTATCTCGCAAGTGTAAGCACAATTTCGTCTTCCAACTAGAAGAGCTTTTTGCCTAAAAATGCAAGGAAGTGGCTTAAATGTTCAACATGACTGCACTTGCAAAATAATTGCATATTAATTAAAATTAATGTAGTAATACCCAAAATATTATGTATAATACATATACATATGTACTTTATTTTTTCCCTAACGGTAGAGTGCAACCAATTTATGCATTTAATGACAAACGGCTCGATCATTCTGAGTCCTGGAGACAGCTGGAGCAAAATCCCACTGCAGTGTGGTGCACTCTGTGATATCTTGGGCCACACATAGATTTGAAAAATTGGGCTGACATATTCCCGTAGCGCAGAGTTAACGAGTGCTTGTGGCTTTTGTGGTCCTGGATTGTTCATGGGTTCGGATCTTGCAGCAGGTGAAAGCAGCTGTGCTACCTCAAGGATTGAGCTGACCTTCCTGCTTGCAACTTGATATTGGCCATGCTGCATAGCATTTCCTGCCTGAAATTCAAGCAGGATCCACCGGTGTTAAAACCTCTTTGCAGCATCGATGTGCCCAATGACATCACAAATTAACTGTTAGGATTTCCAGGATTGTTTATTCCATCATGGTATGCATCAGGACTTTCCTCATAAAATATCAGAGAAGAACGAATTACCTTTTCAATAATACTGTTTCTGTAATTCCTATCTCGTGGATGCAATGTAGAAGTTACTGTATTATCCTATTTTAAAGGCTTGCTGAGCAGTATAAAGAGCAGAGCTGGATAACGATGTCAGATCTGGAGAGAGAGTTGCAAGAGATGGAGGCACAGTACGAAAAGGAATTTGGAGATGGATCAGATGATGGAGACGAATTGGAGGAACAGAAGACAAAAGGCATTGAAGGTATAGGGTGGTGGTGGGGTCACCTATAGTGAATTGTTTCAGCCTGAGTATTGGCTCACTGCACTTAAAGCCCCAGAGGGACAGTTAGGACTGTGGTGGTATTCCATGCCTCCAGCTGAGGCGGGTCAGGCTAGACTGGCCCTCTCTGGTGTTCTCCATAGAACATGAGAAGACATTTGTTAATTTATCCTAACGTGTGATTTGCTGAAGTGGTCTTGGTCTGTCTGCGTGTCAGTTATATTAGAGAAGTTGAATGTCAGTGTTGTGACTGTTTGCTGGGGCTTTAAGAGCAGCTTACTGAAAAATGGCTCATCTGACTTTATCTCTCTGATCTCCACTGATTTCTCCAGACAAACTGAATGATGAGACTGAAGATGCTGAATTTGTTGATGGTCTGTACTGCCCTGCTTGTGACAAATTGTTAAAAACTGAGAAAGCGTAAGTGCTTGTGGTTGGGGACACAAGGGTGGGGGTGTTAGCTTTTAACTCTTTTAGAAATGTGTTTTTAAGACTTTTTAACTTCACACAATGGTCAGTGTCGTCTTTCCAGTAGAGAGGTTGTCAGGTCAAAATGTTCCATACTTAGTAGTGACGGATAACAGACCTGCTATTAATTTATATGTAAGTATAACAGTGTTTGCTCAGAGCTACCTGCAGTAACAATCTGCTGGGTCTTCACAGCATGAAAAATCATGAAAAATCAAAGAAGCATCGAGAGATGGTAGCACTCCTACGACAGCAACTGGAACAAGAAGAAGGGAAGTTTCCTGTGTCTTTGGATGATACAAATGGAATACATACCAAAGAGGGGGAAGAAACAGAAGACATGCCCAAGCGGAAGTACTTTAAATTAATTTTCATTTTACTGTGACTAATGATTTAATAAGTCTTGGAGGCCCTTGGAGGAAGCGTCTGATGATTTATAGTTGTGTTGGAACTCAGAGTTGTGCAATTTAAAATATTTCTTAGCATCACAGTTCCAGTAAAATGAATACATTAATATGAATGGAATCAATGTTGTAGGATAATAGTCTCGTGTTTTCTCTCCTTCTTAAAGTTACATCTGAAGAAAAAGTATTGATTATTATTTTTCAAACAGGGGAATGTGAACATGGCCAGTGTTTATTGATTTGGTACTTTTTTGGGCAGCATTTGTCAGTTGGATGCTGGCTTACATAGAAAATTAGTGTGCTTAAAATCAGAATTGCTGGAATAAGTTGCACAACTTCATTTTTTGAATGGACAAAGCATGAGACAAATTATCTCACTAGCATCTTCAAGTTGAGTCTGAGCAAAATAAATGTTTTACTAAATGCAGTGAGTAGTTTAGGAGAACTGTTTTCATTTCAGGCATTACTAATTTTCTGTTTGTAATATGTTAAGAGGATGAGCAAAATATGTCTTGGTGTTTTTTCAGAAATGGCACTCATTTGTGTTTTTTCTTGAAAAAAAGTTAATTTTAAATTCTTATCTTTACAGACTCTCCAAGAAGCAGAGGAAGAAACAGAAAACAATGATGGTATGTAGTCATATAATGATGTTCAGGGAACTTACAAACCAGTTTTGTTATACCCTAACATAACTTTTTATTTTTGTCCCGAAAAGTAAGAGATAACTTGGAATTCTACAGAACTGTAAGGCTGTTTACAGATATTTTTAATTATCTTTTTAACTGTAAAAATTTTTTTTTTTTATAAAAGGCTGCAGTCTGAAGTGTAAGGCAAACAGGTGGAAACGGGCAGATAAGGAGAATTCCAGAAATTGTTCAGAAACACCAGCAGAGACCAGCAGTGGCCTTAATGCATTAGCAACTCAATTAACGTGGCAGTCATTTTCTGCTTGGTTGCTACAGTTGGAATAATGTATTGTTTCTTAATCTCTAGCTTTGGCAAAAAAAAAGTCATACATTATTGGCATCCTAGTGACATTGTAGTTGTTGGAACAACTGCATCCGTTCCACCTTTCATGTGGACTGTAAACACGAGTACCACCAATCTCTTGTACTCCAGGATCTGAGTGTGTGCATGATATAACCAACCTGTGCTGACAGCAGCAAGGTGAAATTGAAGAACTATAAGCTGTTTCAGAGACACCAGAGACTCTTCTGTGTGCCTTCCTCAAGCTTGATCCTTTTCAAGTCTTAAATCTCTGCTTACCACCTCAGTCCTAGCCCAGTCCTAGTGAGCTATCTGTTTGTACCAGGTCCTGTGTCTTCTGTCCTTTCCCACGATCGTCTTCTGTTTTTCCCAGGCTAACCCCACTAGTCTTATGTTTTGTGTTCACATTCTTTGCCCTCTCCCACACCATTGTTATCTCATCCTCAAGGAAAGGATCTTGAGACCTTCAAGCAGCTGAATTTTTCTTGCTTTTCTTTGGCTGGTATTGCATAGTCCAAGTCAGTATAAGCTTCACCTTCTTGTTTCCACGCAGGCCACCAGGCTTCTGTTCAGTTCTTCCACCCTCAGTTTGAAATCAGAAGACCTCACTGTATAGGTTGCCTATAGGCACTGTGTCTCTCTTCTGTGTTTGCTCATGAGGTCTTCTGCAACCCAGACAGTAGGTGCCACTCTTGCATAGCATGAACTGGAATTCTGTGCAGAGAGATTTTTCTGGAAACGTCACCTCCAGCCTCTACTAAACTTTACAAAGTGCAGGGAATCAGTACAGGTTTTATTGTGTTTTCTTAGTAGATAGATTAGCCAATTATATTTTTTTTTTCATGTAGCTGAGATTCTGCAAAAGATACTAGAGGTGACAGTTGCATTAATGTAGTCTTAGGTCAAATTTGTTATCCTACTTTTTGGGGCTGAGCTGTTTTGCTTCAGACATGCTCAGGGATGACCTTTTGCCACACTGCATGTATTGAATCTGCTTTGTGTTCTGGTATGCAGAAAAGGCTGCCAGCATTTCTAATGTGAGGGAGGGAAAATACAGTGTGTCTACCTGGCTTCAGTCAGCGTAGTTATTTAGGCTTAATTGTCCTAACGCAGGTGTCTGGCACAGAAAACTTTGGTCTAAATAATAAACATTTTGCAAAGCCAGTATCTTATAATGTGAAATGGCAGCCAGAACAGAATGAGCCTTATGTATAATTAAAAGGTACCTTCATTCTCTTCTTCCATAGTTTTAGAGGCTGTTTTTGTTAAGTGTTTTTTCCTTTCATCACAGGTGGCCTTATCTTTCCAAACAGGAGAACTAAGGTTTTGCCTGTTAGCAGTCTCACTGAAAACACACAGTAAAATTAAGAAGGTCCATGGCTTTGTGTTCTCCCCACCCTCCCATGTTTTGGGTAAATGAGGTGTAGTACTATAAACACAAGTATTAATGAACTTAATGTATTTAACTTGCATTTCTGTTTGGATAGACTTACGAGGACTCTTTTGATAAAAGTGACGACGAAGAAACAGTTGAACAAAAGGAGGTGCCCCGCATGGACAAGGGCAGTGGCTCAGCACAGGGAGTGGTAAACGACGGCCAAAGATGCGCTGTATCAGAGGATGCAAGTGCTACAGAAGATGTCACCCAAGTGACCGAAGCAAAAACTGAAGTGAAAAGGTGCGCTGACCTGGAATATCGCACTCACTGTGTCATTCTGTGTCACATTTGATACTGTAAAACATGTCTGTCTGGTTTTACTTATCAGTGTGAACCTAGATAGATAGAACTTAGTGGCTGCTCCACTAAATCAGAGCTGAATAAATGTGACACTAAACAAGGACTGTTAGCATCTACTTTGGAAATGGAGTTTGACTGCAGATCCCCACCATATCACTTCTCGGTAGCAGATTTATCATCTAGCTGAATCGTGAGATCAACAACTGATTGTATAAATTAAATTGCTTTTTTTTCTTTTTTTTCTGGAAGCCCTTGCATTGTATGTTTGAAGTAAGAGTAGGGGGAAGCAGCAGGGACATTGATGAGTGGAAACTATCAAAAGCTCTTAAATGTTGAGTGTTCCTGTGCACTGATCTTGGTCTCTCTTTGTTTATCAGCAGTGCTAAGCCTAAAGGGAAAAAAGCCAAGGATGCAAAAAAGCCTGCCAAGGCTTCTTCAGAGCAACCAACAACGGTATGTCAAATTATTTACACTATTTAAAATGTGGTGGTCTCTTCATTACAAACAAGGCTGGTTATCTTATTGCTGTCATGGTTTCAGCCGAAATTACCAAACCAAACTGACCGATGGTCCTTCCTCCCCCCATGGATGGGATGGAATACCCGAGTTGGTCAGTTTTGGGTCACCTGTCCTGTCCGTTCCTCCCAACAGGTGTGACCCCTCTGCTTTTCCGCTTCCAACTCTGCAACAGGGCAAACAGCGAAACTCACTGACCTTGGTTGTTATAGCAATAAGTATAAACAAGGGCTTCTCTGCATACCATTCCTTGGTATCATCAGGTCTTATCACTGTGAGAGTGAGCAGTTTTCTGAACAATATGCTGTTAATTTCAGAGTTTAGTTAGTTAGAAGAGGCCCAGCTGAAAACGTAAAATTACTAAACAGAAAATTGGTTCTGTTTTACCTCAAACCAGGACAATCGCCTCCAGTCCATAATTTCTGGTTTAGTGGTTTTGCTTATTGTTTAGTGATACAGATATTTCTATCCCTGTGGTGTTACTAGAAGCTAGGAGCCTGGAACATCAGCTCTTGTCCTCGTAGAGAAGAACAGGACTAAATTTCAGTTCTAAAAGAGATGCTAAAGCTCTGTACCCAAGGCAGTTGGAATTAAACAACTGCAGGCAGAGCTGCTGTCATCAGGCAGGTGACTGGTAGTACCATTTGCCTCTTTCCCAATACTGGTGATTCCCAGAAAGAGCAAAATCTTGTAATAACTACAGCTAAAACCACATTAAATTCACTAAATCTCAGACCACAAAGTATTGTGTGATAGTCAGGTGAGATCAGAAGTATTCTTTATTTTGAATGAGATTGGCAAGGCTTCTATTCCTGTTCTTGGTTCTGCTTGGTATTCTTTGAAAGTTCAAGAAGTTAGTTATACTCGTGATAGTCTTTTTAAAGTATATATATATTTAATTGTTCATCAGTAATGGAATATGTTCATCAGTAATGGATAGAAACAGCCAGCTTATTTACATTTCGTTGTCTAAGAGGAACTGCATACAACAGATTGGTGTATTTCATTTATTACATATGTGAGGCAGTTTGTTTTTTTTCCTTCCTTGTAGAATGAAGTTCCCATCCACTGTGTAACCTGCAACTGTGCGTTCCCATCCCGAAATAAACTGTTTGAGCACCTAAAAGCCACAGGGCATGCAAAAGCTACACAAGCACCAGAAGCTGTGAACACCAGAAACAAAAAAGAGAAACGTAGAAATAGATAGAACTTTGTTACAGTGACAGTCTTCAGAGTCCTGCATGAAAACTCTCCTGAAATGGAAAGGTGAACTCTTCCTGTGTTTGGAGTTAAACAGAGAAGGCGAGTCCTAATTAAAAAAAAAAAAAAAAAAAACAAAAAAAAAAAAAAATTAAAAAAAAAAAAAAAACAAAAACAAAAAAAAAACCCAAAACCAAACCACAACCCAAAATCAAACAAATAATATTCTTTTTGTGTATCTTCTGTTATCTTGTGAAGGAATCTGTGCTTTCTTTTGGTTTTATGAGCCTTTAATGGCTGGCTTAGACCTACCGTCTCAGCAGCTTTCACAGTGGTCATGGGGATATAGTAACACAAAGCTACTCACCTTGTAGTCCTGTAGAAACTTGCTCAGAGGAAATAATAAATTATTTTGACACTTGTGTTGCTCCTTTTCTTTTAAGAGGGCCTAGCTCAGGGTGATTGTAGCCAATGGAGGGGCCTGTGCTGCTTTCATCATCTTATCAAAGGTCAGACCTCACCAAGACGTGGAAAAAACCTGGCTTTTCTTCTGCCGTCCCCAAGGGCTCTTTCAAATTACTTCATTACATTAAACAGCAGACAGAAGGAAACAAATAAGGTGACAAAACTGCTTAAACATTTTCGACAATTCCTGTTGGTTTTGTATGTATACCTGCCCACCAGATGTTGGGGAAAAAACTCTTCTGGAAGAACCTTGCTGGAGTAAGCGAAGGGAAAGATAAATGACATAAATAATTTAATTTCTTTTGATTCTAATGAAAATATGGGAATTAGTATTGCACCTCTGTTCATAATAATAATCTACCTGATTATTATACCTATCAGGCATAATCTGCCTGACCCTGAGTCGTACTTAAAAACAAAACAAAGGATGGGATAACAAACACCTGATTTTTGCAGTGGAAGTGAATTTTGCACAGGTATCATCAAAATGGTGTTGGAGAAGGCTGTGTACTCTGTTGTTTAGGAAACCCCTAAAGTATAATTTTTCCAGAAGCGCTCGCTGATTTTGTGCTAACCAAGTTCCACTAGAGTTTCAGCTCGTCACACAGGGTGGCAGAATACTCTCCTTCTGTTGACACAGTAACTTTATTGGGTCAAGGGATTACTGAAATGTTAAAAGTTGAATGAAAGTGAAATGGTAAATGTACACTTCTCGCTGGCCATCCACAACACCATTTGTAGCTGGAAACTGAAGGAGGTAATTACCTAACACATTTTTAAAAATGGTTATATAAGAAACATGTCCTCTTACTTCACCAGCCAGAGTTTGCATCTTTGCTAAATGACTAACGGGTGTGCTGTGCAATCCCAAAAGCAGCAGGAGGAAAAGAAAAGTGTATTTTGGAGGCGATGATGACTGGATTACAGCCCCATGATAAAAATAATTACTGTAATTAGAAACTTTCCAGCTTGTGTGTGCTCACAGATTTTTTTTTTTTTAATGCTCTGATTACAGTGTATGCTTGTGGTAAAGGTAAACAGTTCTAACTCAGTCTGAAACCCACAGTTACCTTCTGCTCAGGGCGGTTCTCAGAGAGAGATTGACAACACTTATGTAAGTGAAATCTCACTGACTTAACCCTGCAGCATGAGTTTTGACTTAAAGATTTTATTTTATTTAAATAAGAAAAAAGAAAAAACCCTTATCATTTGTATGTTTTACAAATGCTTGTATATATTGGGTATAAATGGCAATGTTTTGGTAGCAGTGGTGGGGGCAGGAGTGGTGGTGACCCCTGTAGACAACAGCTGAGGGCCACCGTGTGCTGGCCCCAACCAGCTCTGCCCCAGACCCAGTACTGAACCAGTTGGGGGCTTCTACAAAAACGCATTTAAGAGCCCACAGTACCTGCTGTGGTAGGAAGGACCCGGTCCAGAGCAGCTTAAGGCACTCCATGGCAGTGCTGGTGCCACCCCACAGGGGGCTGTGGATGCTACAAAGTCCAAACACTATGCACTTCCCAAAAAAACCTTTTATTAATTTGTTGATGCTTTTTCACAGATGCAAGTTTAATACGTCTGCGCTCTTCAGCTGATACCTGGTTAATCCCATCAGGGTTTTTTATGCTGAGGCCAGAATAGGTGTGACACCACAGTAGAACCAAACTGTATGTGTACAGAGCAGATTAGAGCATTTTCTTTGGTGAACGCTGGGTCTGCCAGACTGCTGTTATGATTACTGAACACACATTTCATCTTCGGACTATGATTTTCTCATTCGGTGTAGATGAGTGCAGAGTCTGGGTGGCAAGTATCGGGGTCTCCGTGTGCTTCTCGTGCAATGAACAAATCCAAGTCTATTTTGCAGCTGCTCTTTCCGCGTGTCTCTCTAAAGCAGTATGAAATACTTCCACAGCAAAGTCAACATCCTTTTTGGTGATGCACATAGGGGGTTTAATTCTAAATGTCTGAGAAGAGAGAAAAGAAGGAAATTTTTTAAATTGTATGGAAAGCATACAGTCTCTAGCATGCCATCTAGGTCAGCACTCACTTTCTGCCCAAAAAAAATCTAACCAAAAGGGTGAAAAGTAGTAGTGTAGGAGAACAGCAGAACAGCAGAGCAGGCTTCTAAGAAATGCACGCTGAAGTGGGGGAGTTTTGGACTTGACTGCATCCACTCCCTGCTCCACTCTTGTGACAAACCAACTGCTTCCAAAGGAGACATGACGAGAGCAAGTTGTGTTTGCAGCTCTGCTACTCCAGACAGAGCTGGTATAAAACCTTAGATGGGTTTGTACTAAGATGAATCTTCCTTTCTGGCATCTTTTCCACAGGGAAAAATAATACCTATTGAGAGTGGTAACATCTTGCATTGCATCAGCTGATTTGCTATTACATTATAGGATTTTTTAAGACTTCCAAGAGAGTATGGGCCATGATGATAAACAGAGCTGGACCACCTCTCCTGTGAAGACAGGCTGAGAGAGTTGGGGTTGTTCAGCCTGGAGAAGAGAAAGCTCCAGGGAGAGAGCATAGTGCCCTTCCAGTACCTGAAGCAGGCCTACAAGAGAGATGAGAAAGGAGCGTAGTGATAGGATGAGGGGTAATGGTTTTAAACTGAAAGAGAGGAGATTTACACAAGGTATTAGGAGGACATTCTTCACTGTGAAGGTGGTGAGACACCGGAGCAGGTTGACCAGAGAAGTTGTGGCTGCCCCATCCCTGGAAGTGTTCAAGGCCAGGCTGCATGGGGCTTTGAGCAACCTGCTCTAGTGGGAAATGTCCCTTGCCCATGGCAGTACTCAATGATCTTTAAAGTCCCTTCCAACCATTCGATGATTTTATAACATATTATGAAATAATTACTAAATGCTAACTTTCCGTTAGGGTACTATAGCCTGAACGCGAGTTGATCAGGAAGGGGTATATGCGCAGTTTAACTTGTCAAGAATCTAAGGCTCTTAAATCCAAATGTTAGATCTATATTATTATTTCCAAGGGTATTTCACTTCCATAATAATCGTAAACTTTCAGTTTAAATTTTTCTGTCATCATATCAGATGCCTTCATTGCAGCAAGAGTGGAGTAATGGTCTTTTGCTACAGCCCCAACCAAAGCAAACACTCACAGATAAACAGCAGCGCCCTGAGACAGAATCGGACTTTACTACACTCTGAGCAGCAGCCTCTTACCTACGTCCTGGCCTGTGACTTCTGGAAGAACCGATGCGGTAACGGATGCAGCATCCTATTTATTTTAGCCATCTTTCATCTATCACATTCCTGGCCCAGAGGAAGCTGCTTTCTCTGTGTCAGGGCGCTTTGCTGACCTGACCAGCCCACGGGCAGTTCCCATGCTGTTAACTTTCATGCTCGGAGAAGCTGGTGACACAGTGCCCTGGGCACAGTGTGATGCATCTTCTGTTGCTGTGGGCTGATGGCCATTCACATGCAATTCTCAGTTTTGTGGTGAACTAGCTATTAATGACTTTTTCTCTTTTTCTTCTTTTTCTTTTCCTTTTTTCCTTTTCCTTTTCCTTTTCCTTTTTCTTTTCCTTTTCCTTTTCCTTGTTCTTTTCCTTTTCCTCTTTCTGTTTCTCTTTCTTTCTCTTTCTTTTCCTTTTCCTTTTTCTCTTCCTCTTTCTTTTCCTTTTCCTTTTTCTCTTTCTTTTCCTTTTTCTTTTTCTTTTTCCTTTTTCTTTTTTCTTTTTCCTTTTTCTTTTTCTTTATTTCTCTTTCTCTTCCTCTTTCTTTCTCTTTCTCTTTTCCTTTTCCTTTTTCTCTTCCTTTTCCTTTTTCTTTCTTTTTCTTTTCTTTCTCTTTCTCTTCCTCTTTCTCTTTCTTTCTCTTTCTCTTTTCCTTTTTCTTTTCCTTTTTCTCTTCCTTTTCCTTTTTCTTTCTTTTTCTTTTTCTTTTTCTTTCTTTCTCTTTCTCTTCCCCTTTCTCTTTCTTTCTCTTTCTCTTTCTCTTTTCCATTTTCTTTTCCTTTTTCTCTTCCTCTTTTTCACTCCCATCCAGGTAGAATGTTACCAGCTCTCCAAAATGAAAGAACTAGCAAGACTAAACTTGCTCTGTGCTGACAGGTCAGGTGATAGCCTGAACAGTAGCACAGACTTATCAGACCTGCATATTGCTGATTTCTTCTAATATGTACACATTACAGTACATTTCTTCTCTAGGAGAGTTTGTCCCTCTAAAAGAAAACTGCGTATTTGAAACAAACAGCTCCTGCCCAATCCGTAAATTAAGTAAAATTAAACAAAGATAGTTCCTAGGAGCATATGTTTTCTAGTTTATCCACTAAAGTGAAGTTAATTTAGATTGAGGGAAATGGGATGTAGTTCATAGGGCAAGAAAATAAGCTTTATGTATTAACCAGAGGTTCAGTACCTGACTGTAGAGTCCTCCTCGGCCGATCAGAACCCCCATGTCTTTACAGTCCTCCCAGATCTGACTGATTTCTTCAGCTGGAAGAGGCTGGCGACTATCCTAAGGAAAACAAACATTAAACTTCACATAGTCTAAATTAGTTATATGAAAAAAAAGGATGTATATTCCTGTCTCTAATAATTCCTACCCCCATATCTGGCTGAAAACATCAGCTGCATTGTTTATGTGCTTTCTAATATCCCATTATGTAATTAAGGTACACAAGTCACTGTTTACTCAAAGTTTGTGAAATATTTGAAATGCTGAAATGTTCTGGCTCATTTTAAGCCAGCATAATGTTTCCTTACTTCACTATCTGTTTTTTAATAGAAAATCTTCCTGTTATTTTGACAGAAATAAAATGTCATAAAACTTTCGATGGCACTGTAAACTGAAAGGAATAAAGGAAATCACTAACCTTATCAGTCACCATTTCTACTCCAATCATAAGTCCCTTGCCACGGACATCTCCAACAATCTCAAATTTATCCCGTAGTTTAGCCAGCTCCAGTAGCATGTATGTTCCCACATCCTCACTGTTTTTTTGTAGACTATCTTCTTCAATAGCCTGGTTAAAATGAGGCACAATGACAGCATTGTAGGAAAAGCTTCCAATACAGTCAGTTAATCCCCACTTAGCTTGATGACACATTATGTTTAAGTCACTTCCTTGCAGACTGTGTTCCTTCACTACTATGATCCTTACATTTTTCTTTTCTTACGATCATCTACTGGCATCAGAATACAACTGAATATAATATTTTGATGTTGCTGTGGCATTTTTCACATTTTATTTATTATTTCATGAACACCATGCAGTAACTGGCATGTAGTCAAAACTGAAAAATACCTGACCAGCAGAATTATTTTCAAAATCTTACCAGAAATATTTTAATTCTTTCTCCAATATAATGAGAAGAAGATAATTTGACAAAGCATACCTATGTATATGAGGCAGCATTTTAGGAAAAAACTTGAGTGTTTTAATTAGATTCATCAACACCATGCTTTTTTAACCACAATCTTTTTTTTGTGTGTGTTCCTTACTCTGCTTTCCTTCATCAAAGTTCTGACATGAAGGTAGCTATCAGCACTGACACATACAAACTGTTTTACAAACTTAATATTTGCATTAAGAACATTCACAAGAAAAAACAAAAAATATCATTACAAGAGTTAAAGTGTGTGCTTCTCACTTTAATTTTGTTTGTGTGTTTTTCTTTTATTTATTTCCTTTTCTTTCAACTTGATTTTATTCTTCCTGGCCCTGACAACCTCCTTGAACTTATTTCAGATCCAGGATCCAAATTACTTCAGAGGCAAAAAAACCCCAAAACACAGGTTCAGGCTTTCTTATTTGTAAATTGTTTTTACAAAGCGTTTTAATTTATATGATGAGGCATCTTATAAAATAGCTTTAAAAAAGCCTAAAACACTCAGGAAAGTAACATGAGTAGAAATAGTGTCTGTTGTAATGAAGTGGGACTAAAAGAAGAATGATCTGTCCGTATCCAAGAGAAGTTAAAGAGTGGCCTTCTGCCCCATTGACTGATTTTCTGCTGGATACTAGATTAAATTTGTGGCAAATTATTCCATTGTCTTTCTTACGAGGGTTTTGTTCTGTTGTTTTTTTGTTGTTTGGGTTGTGTGTTTTCTTTCTTTGTTTGTTTGTTTTTGTCAGGTAAAAACTCTGGAGTTAAACCAGTTTTGTTAGGCACACATACCAGAGAATAAATTTGGTTTAGCTGAGGATTTGCATAGTCGAAAGAATTAGCCAAGCCTGTTAAGAAATTGCTTTTCTGCATTTCTCTTAACAAAGGAGGTAAGGGAGACAAAGAAAGGATGATTCTGAATGCATAATTAGAGGAGTCCTATTTGTGCAACACAGATGAAAATTTTGCAATGGAACTAAGCAGAAATGTCTTTTTTCCTGTGCATAAAGGACATTCGCCATGTATGCATAATACATATATATGTTCATGCATTTTTTACAGTTCACAGAATCACATAATATCAGGGATTGGAAGGGACCTTGAAAGATCATCTAGTCCAATCCCCCTGCCAGAGCAGGAACACCTAGAGCAGGTCACACAAGAAGNTCTTGGCCACAAGGCCACAGTGCTGGCTCATGGTCATCCTGCTGTCTACCAGGACCCCCAGGTCCCTTTCCCCTACGCTGCTCTCCAACAAGTCAGTTCCCAACCTATACTGGTACCTGGTTGTTTACAAAACTGCTGACATACAACTTTATAGTGAGAACAACTGTAAATACTTTTCCTCTTTTGCTATAAGAAGGAGTGTGGAATATATAAATTTATGTAACATTCTTCCTACATCAAGAACTGCAGCTCCAACTACACAGGCCAAAGGGTTTCCTCCAAATGTATTAAAGTGAAGGTTTTGAGCCAAGGCACTTGCAATCTCTAAAAGAAAAAAAGAACAACAATGATTATTGTTACAGTTGACTTACATTTGTTAACAGTACTTACCTGCTTAAACTTAAGTTAAAATTTGTTGTGCTTCAACCCTAATTCTACTGGAGACAATGGAAGTATTCTGTGCAAAATATGACTATTTCCCAAAATTGTAGAGTCTGGCAGATGGTAAACACAGACATTTTTTTTTAAAGTCACATTTCTAACATATGCTGTCAGTTGTTCCCTCTTCAGCCAGTCATTTGTATGTATCAAGTAGCTGGGTAACATTCTGCCTTATACACTCACAGTACATTGATTAGTAAAATGGTGAATTTATTAAGGATTTTCAGCATTTATTACCAGCTTTACCAATGACTCACAGGATCATTCCTTCTTCAGTTACACAACTAACCCCACTTAAATGGAGCTTTGCACTGCTATAGCACAGCACTTGGTAAAACAAGTGAGTAATGAGAATGCAATTTATTTGTTAAATGACAGATTGAGATGAAGATCATTAATAGAGCTCAGCTGTTTGAACACACATCTTTCCAGTAGGTAATTATTCTATAGTATGCTTTGCAATTGCTCTATTTTAATCTTTAGCAGAACAGAACACTTGTACCTTTTGTTGTAACAACAGCTCCCATTGGAAAGCCATTACCAATTCCTTTTGCCATAGTAACAATGTCGGGGACCACATCATGGGTTTGAAATCCCCAGAAATGGCTGCCCATCCGTCCAAATCCTGTCTGTACCTTTCAGAAGAAAAGTGCAGAGAAATCTCCATCACTGTCTCACATTTTACAGCATGTTTTCTTTTTCTTGTCTTCCTATTGATATCAATTTGCATTAAACTGCAGCTACAGCTGGAGTCAACTAGTATTAGGTAGGATCCTTATTCAGATGGCTTTGCACATAATATATTTATTGTAATTGGGTTTTGCTTTCACATGTGAAAGAGGTAATGTGTCAGCACGTCTTGGGCAGGGCGAGATGCACAAGCTGCATCTTCCAATTCAAAAGGGAGAGGAAATGCAGTTGTTTACCACCTTTCAAAACTGCAACACCATGATTGCTGGGTTTTGCTACTCCCACGTTTGAGGTATATATCCCTGTCACTTTAAAGTGTTTGCTACTATTTCAGAATAGCTTTAGCTAAGCAAATTGTATTTATAAAATATAATTGCAGAGGTACAGCAATCCTATGTCTTCTAGAGTTTAACATATGCAACAACTCTCATAAGGGCAACTATTATTGTGACACACCTCACATCACAGTTGCCATTCATTAGCTGCATATTTGTGTAAGTTTATTGCTCCCAAAAGATAAGAACTGAAGCCTGCTACTAACATTACACATGTCTAAAATAAGAATACCACATAGCAGAATAAAGGCAATAAAAACAGGGAGGCTCCTATGCTTGGAAAGACGCACTGTGTTACTTAAGCTATGAAATGTATAGCATTTAATTTAGATTATTTCCAGGCTTTTAGTTTGCAATCACTGGGATTCTTTTAAGATGACTTTCAGAAGTACCCCAAACTCTACATCTCTTATGCCAAAAAAACTCACTTCATCTGCAATACAAACACCCCCTCTTTCCCGTACTAGCCGATAAGCTTCCTTTAAGAAACTTCTTGGGTACTGAACAGCTCCATTAACACCCTGCCAAGACAAAAAAGACAATGTCTTCAGCAACAGAAAAAGAAACAGGAGTTCTACTATGTGACTGCCCTACAGTGAACAAATAACAGTAGCCCTCAGGTAAGCAAGACTGTTGTCTCAAGTTTCTGGTTTCAACAGTGAAACTGGTTCACAAAGTTCCTGCTCAGGTCCCTCATCCCCATTCCACAGAGGAGAATGAATCCTATGGCCACCACTTACTGGACAGCTGCTAAAAACATAGTGGACAACGTGTCTGGGAAGAGGTGGAAGGGGAATTGTGTAAAATTTTACAGAAACAGTAAAGAAAAAAGCAATATGAAATTGGGAAGAAGGCATTAGAAACCAAACAGTAGCATGCTCCTTACTTGCCACTTAAATGCAGAAGTGTGTATGCTTAATTTTGATTCTCCGTTTAATTTCATTTCATGAGCAAAATTCCATCTCCATTGAAATCAGTGCCAAAAGCTGACATTTTAAGAAAATACATCCATTCTTTCAAATATTTGAGGTGCTCAAGGCATTGGAATTAATATAAATCAGCAGATGTGTATGCTATGGATGTAGCTAAAGAATATCAGATTTGAATGTTTCACACTGTGGTATCACAATTGAGAAATGGCAAACTACCTACTTGAATTGGTTCAGCGATAAATCCAGCTATTGTCTTTGGCACTGAGGTATTCAGAGTATCTTTGAACTGTTCAATATACTGGTCGTTTGCCTGACATACACCTGTTTACAGAGGAAATAAAGAGAATTTACTTAGGATGACATGAAGCTAGCTTCAAAAATGAAATTACACATCCAAGAAACAAGTACTATCTGACTCCACAGTAAACACCACCTCTCAAATACAAAATAGGAGGCTAAAAGTTAAAGGAGATAGTCCTTATTTTCTCTTAAACTATTTATACTCTGAGGAATGCCACTTCCAAAGCAGCAAAAACAAAAGGTGACAGACAATAAGATGTTACACATCATACGGGTCACTAAGTTGGAGGTTAGAGAAAATGTTTGTGAATCACCTACATCAATACGCACTTTCTCGGGGGTTAATAAACGTCAGCATCAGGCATGAGGAATAGTTAGGTTCATCTTTATTGATGATCTGGATGAGGGAATTGAAGGGAATTGAGTGCACTCTCAGTAAGTTTGCAGATGACAGCAAACTAGGTGGGACTGATGATCTGCTTGAGGGTAGGACTAGGTGGAAGTGCTGATCTGCTTGAGGGTAGGAAGGCTCTACAGAGGGACATGGACAGGTTGGATCATCGGCCAAGGCCAATTGTATGAGGTTCAATAAGGCCAAGTGCCGGGTTCTGCATTTCGGTCACAACCCCATGCAGCACTACAGGCTTGGGGAAGAGTGTATGGGGAGCTTCCCAGTAGAAAAGTACCTGAGCGTGCTGGTGGACAGCTGCTGTAACATGAACCAGCAGTGTGCCCTGGTGGCCAAGAAGGCCAACAGCATCCTGGCTTGTGTCAGGAATAGTGTGGCCAGCAGGAGTAGGGAAGAAATTGTGCCTCTGTACTTGGCACTGGTGACACCTCTCCTCGAGTGCTGTGTTCAGTTCTGGGCCCCTCACTACAAGAAGGTCATTGAGGTGCTGGAGCGTGTCCAGAGGAGAGCCACCAAGGTGGTGAGGGGTCTAGAGAACAAGTCATATGAGGAGAGGCTGAGGGAACTCGGCATGTTTAGTTTGGAGAAGAGGAGGCTGAGGGGAGACTTCATTGCCCTTTACAACTACCTGAAAGGAGGCTGTAGAGAAGTGGGTTTTGGCCTCTTCTCCCACGTGAATAATTACAGGACCAGAGGAAATGGTCTGGAGTTGCAGTAAGGGAAGTTTAGACTGGATATTAGGAAGAATTACTTTACTGAGAGGGTGGTCAGACACCGGAATGGCCTGCCCAGGGAGATGGTTGAGTCACCATCCCTGGAGGTATTTAAGAAGCGTGTAGATGTGGCACTTCAGGGCATGCTCTAGTGGTCAAGATTGTTGGGTTTTTTTGCATGTGTATGGTTGGATTCAATGATCTCAGAGGTCCTTTCCAACCATGAAGATTCTGTGATTCTGTAATACAGCTGCATATGTCTATATTGAAATAAAGAACTGAGAAATTAGTATAGCCAATGCTGCCATTCACTAAGGGGGGCAAAGCTAAAAAGAAAACATTCTATTATGTAGGCATGTACATTAAAATAATAAAGAGCACCTGTTGAAAGAGTGGCAAAAAATTACTGCAATTGCTCTTAAGAGGAGACCAGTAGAGGAGGTTTCATGTTGTGCTGCATCTGTAACGTTTTGCTTCGTGTAAGACTTTTTGCCTATCACTGTCTTCAGCTTGTCCTTACTATTCATATTATTTCCAAAAGAAAAGCTGGAGAACTGTCAAAACTTCAGAAGTAGCAGAAAACCCAATTAACATTTCTGTTCTTCCAGATGTGCTAAACTAAGTTCCACAACTTCCAGAGCTGATCATGACAAATGCTGGAAATAAATGCTGGGATTTTAAGAAGAAATCTGAGAATATGCCACCTGCCCAAAATTTGTCTCAGTGGGAAGCACCTGTCTGAGGTTCTCTGCAATATTTTCTTTGGTCACCTTGTAAATACTAACTAGAGGTCTACCTTTCTTGAGAAGGTAAATATAACTTATTTCCACAGCCCTTGAGTATTCTCTAGTCTAAAAGCCAAACCATTTTTGTCATTTACAAACCTCCTGAACAGCTGCATTTTCGAACAGTTTGCACCGGAGAATCTCTACAATGGCTGCCTCCCCATGGGCCACGGAAAACGTCCGGTAACATTGTCTGTCAAGCATAAGAGAAATAGCTACAGGATTTGACATCTCCCTTTCTAAGCGATGCTTTGATCATACTTGGAGATAATTAATGAAAAAAAGCTGAAAAACAGTCTGTTAGAGTCAAAGGGCATATGTAGTTCAAGTAACTTGTCTGAAGAATGCTTGTGGTTTAATAGCAAAGGTAGCCCCCAAGGAATATAGTAGAACAGAAACAGAAGCTTTGGAAACAAGTTTTGACTGCTCCACCAATAGTCACTCAATTCTTGAATTCCTTTGGTTTGTTCTTTAAGTTAGCAGTTTTGCCTATCTAAGAGTAACAGCAACGTTTTTAAAGTTGCCAGTAGCATTTAAATAATCCGAGGTGTGATAAAAATCTGCTAAATACAGGAAGGCAGGCAGATCTAGTGGAGTAACTACTAGGCTGGAAATTGGGAACTCCAGCCTTCTCCTGACTGCTGATGAGATACTGCATGACTTCAGGCAACTCCTTGAGCCAGATTGGGAGAATGCTACAAGGAGCCTTCCTACAGCCAGTGCTGTGGCTGAGCTATCACCAGTACAGATCAGCGTAGTCAATGACAGTTTTCTGCAGACAGAAAGACATTCCCATCTGCTCAAGGGCAGAGAGATAACATTTTGCCATTTGTCCTCAATATATATTCTTAACAGTGTGACTCCTGTCTTGCTGAAATGATGGACACCGGGTTTGGGGTTTTTTTCCCTTCCAGGCGATAATGTACTTCAGACCAGCTGAAAGCAGCTTTGCACAGACTTGCCAAAACAAACTTGAGAAAAAGGGTTCTAAGCATTTTTGTTTTGCACCTTACATTGAATTCCATGCAAGCACCAAGCGTGAATAAAGCACTATAAATCATGACCACTCCTGTTATGGCTGTCCCAGCTCCAAATTAGCGCAAGTAACTAGAGAGAGAAGGAATGGGGACTTCATCCCTTGTGTTTACACAGCAGAAACAGCTTCATTGGAGTTCAGTTAGTAACCATAACACACTCTGAGGACAGAAAACATACTAATTGTTGAAATATTAAAATAAACTGTTAGATACCCACATTATGGAAAAAAAAATAATAAAAATCTCACAGTTGAACAGCCAAAGCCATTGGCAACACCATGCTTATAAAGACCAATAGATGTCGGTCCCAGGGCGTAAGGGCTGCCTCCATGGTATGCTCCTCTGTGCAAACAAACAAAGCACATAACATCACTCACTTCCAAAAGGAGACTGTGGCAATATTAGTTCTGAGAACGCATGCTTCTGAGCTATAAATTATCGTGGAAAATGTACATTGTTACACTCAAAACAAGAAGATTCCAACTTCCATTCTTTGCTCTGGTTTTGGAAGATCCACAACTGCCCATCTGCACTGGTTTCCTGAAATCTCAGATGTTAAAATTGTGAGGTAATGTTTTCAAGGAGAAGAGAACAATGATTGGAACGAACAGCAATTCAGACAGTACCTAAAAAGTTCCGCTGTAGCACCTGAGCCCTACAGAGCAAACATGTCTGTTCTTTGAATCTTGGGAACTGCTGCTCTCTCCAACAGATGCTGCCAATCATTAAACCACATTGTGGTTTGCGGCCAGATTTATACACAAATCAAAAGTTCATTAATGAGAATATGCAACTTAGGTGGGTACCCAATGTTCCACTGAACCGAATAACAGAAAAATACAGCTCTCCATAACAAGGCCTTTTATTCTACTATTTGACGCTGCTTGGGATGCACAGTATAAAGAACTGCTTACACCGGTGCTAACATAGCACTCACCCTTGAGCCACCTCTGTCATTAAGCCAGAAGAGCTGTTTGTGTACCTCTGCAGTGAACTATGGTTCAGGGATCTGGCAGAAAAATAAGGCAGCAAAACAAATAAAACAAGAAAAAAAAAGTGATTCAGCCAGTTTCCAGCCAGAGCAGGTCCCTGATGTGGGTCACTGCACCGCTACACCAGAGGTACCTTTGTACCTTCACAAAGAGGGACACTGCAGGACTGGAATGCAATTCACACAGAATCACACAAAATTGTAGGTGTTTGAAGAGAACTTCAGAGATCATCTAGTCTACCCCCCCTGTCAAAGCAGGTTCACCTACAGCAGGCTGGACAGTAATGCATCCAGGTGGGTTTTGAATATCTTCACAGAAGGAGACTCCAAAACGTCTCTGGACAGCCTGCTCCAGTGCTCTGGCACCCTCAAAGTAAAAATGTTTTTCCTCATGTTGAGATGGAACTTCCTGTGTTCCAAGCTTGTGTCCATTGCCCCTTGTCCTGTCACTGGGCACCACTGA
>VXBJ01000277.1:51387-81524 GCA_013400055.1 Nycticryphes semicollaris
AACAGGAGGAGAAACTTCTTTACTTTGAGGGTGATAGAGCACTGGAAGAGGCTGCTCAGAGAGTTTGTGGAGTTTCCTTCTTTGGAGATATTCCTGTGTAGCCTAGCTTGTTCTAGGTTTGGCAGTGGGGTCTGGATGAGATGATCTCCAAAGGCCCCTTCCAACCCTCACTGTTCCGTGATTCTGTGTAAAAGCAGGAAGCTCTCTCTCTTGCCATTACCTTCCAGTGCCTTGCAATACTAAAAGAAACCAGATTTGTGATGACTGTTTACCACTCCATGGAGTGGTAATTAGCATTCAATGTATCTAGACACAATTGCCAGTGAAAGATGTTTCATAATGATTTTGGTGACCCTGGCTGCTCTGAAAGCAGAAAGCTGACTACTGTCTTCACCTACCCTGAGAAGCAATCCTGCTTTTGCAGGAAAACTACCTGATCTTGCTGCAATGGGTCAGAGATTTGTGCTTTCTGCTAACAGGGCAGTGCTTACATACTTTAGCGATGTCTAAAGAACAAAGTTAAAAGTTTATCAAGAAGTTTCAGTTGGGACACGGTTGAGGCATCAAGGAATGCACCTAACTTTGAATAGGATTTGAAACAAGACAGTGTATCTTATGTGTTCCTTTGCAGTTGCTCACTTAGGCAGAAAAAGGTAAAAATTATAACTGCTGAACCCAACTGGAACAAGAGTGTCCCAAACTGACTTTGGGTAACTATAAAGCTAAAAGGCACACCCCTTTGTGAATAATGAGCATGCTAATCAGGTAGCTTCCCCAAATGTTTTAAACATGAGCTTAGGTGCATATGTATAGCTAGGAGTGCTGAATGAATCATTATTGACCAATGAGCTGTATTTTATTGTTACAAATACTGGGCAGTTTGAAAGGTGAGGTTGTGCTGGCTGCTGTTAAAAGCCTGACACCCAGTTCTGCAGGACTGAAATAAAAACAAATATGTCAACTGAGTGGATTGGGTCTTGCACACTGGGTGAAGAAACGTCCTTTAGAGGCAACGTTAGGGCTCCCAAGTGCTCAACCATTCTTAATCAAACTTTACTTTTGCTAATTTGAAGTCCCTGAATTTCAGTGACAATTCCCATCAGCACAAAGTGCCGTAAAGAAGCATGACTATAAAAGTTGTGACCTGCTGCGTGAGCCATCTGTGTTAACTCATTCAATTGCTTGGTGCATGTAAAGTAAGGTGCGTGTAAGCCCATCTTTCACAGAGCCTTCCACATACCCCACAGTGGGAGCCCATCCTACAAACTGTGCTGGACATCTGGCTTTTCCTTTTTATAGAATAGATGCTTGAATTGTTATATTTCATGAAGAAAGCTAGAACTTATGAATTTTATTCAAGAACTTTTATTAACTGAAATGTGAACACCATTGCAAAGAGATTTTACACTGACAAAAGGTTGAAAAGTACATCAGAAAGCTACAGACTTCAGAACAATATTGATCTTACAAGTGAAAAGGCTAACAGATTTTAAAGCCAGCATTTTTAATATTCAGAACTTAAAAAATACACTTTAAAGCATTTTCCTTCAGATACACTTAGAAACAATGAATTCCTGAGCAACTGTTTTCATACCAGTATTCTCCAACCAATGTATATACTGCATATGAAATCTACTTTCTATAAATTCTTAAATTTTAGAAATTTACAAAACATTTGGATCTGGTTCACAGAATAATTGTGCTTCAAGTCATTCTGTTGCTACAGTAATGACAATATGATAACTTGGATATTCCGGTTTGCATATAAATTCTGAAATTTTAATGGAAAAAAATGCCTAGCTTATATTGCAAAGCTAGCAATGCAATGGCTTATGCAAATGTAAATAAGTTTGCTTTAAATATTGGATGATCTCTTTCTCTGCTGGAAAGGATATTATTTATTCTGCATATTATTCAGAACATGCAATTTAATTTATAAATATGTTTCTTTGAGAGACCTGCTGGCACAATTAAAAACAAGGAAGTTCCAGAGATTTTTACCTGCACTTAACAGCATGACAGAAATACAATTAGCTAATGACTGCTGACATGTTTTTTTCTGGGCAGTACTTTTTCAGACCAGCACCCTCAGTATTGCTGTATTTTATACAACGACTGAAAAAATATATGAAGCACAATATAAAGATTTCAGAAGCCCGGATAGTAATTAATATCTCTGAGCAATGCAGTGTGTATATGGAACTGCTGGTTGTGTTATTCCAGTTGATGAATGGTATTTGTAGTTGGAATAAAGAAAATTACTTTCCAAGGTGAAAAATAAACAACACTAAAGCAGCCCAGGAGCTCTTTCTGAGTGTAGCTGAGCAGTAGTTTCCTCTTCCTTTTGGAATAAAGGACACAGGGATGAGAATTAGGAGTAGTCTACAGCATTATGAATAGTAAATATGTGATCTGACATCATTCTGCTTCTGCGTGGATTCTGCATGTAGAAAAATCTGCCTCTTCCTAGACATGCACAGTTTTCTGTCCTACTGGGGGGATATTTTATACGAGTGACTTCTACAAAGATTTCCAGCATCCTGTAAAAATTCTACTCAGTGCTACATGTCTGTAAAACTGACCATTGCAGTGTTTGTAGGAATTGAAGCGAAATCTTTCCATTTTTAGTGATGTCACAATGAGGTGAAGGTACTCAGCAGCTCACAAAAACAGACCCAAAAGCAGCATTGTCCAAAAAAAAATATGTTAAATAAAGACAAGTTCCAAGACAAGCAGCATCACAAAGTAGAACAGGACATTAAAATTTTCAAAATAAAAGAGGAAGATGTAAAAAAATACTTCCTTATGTCTACCTGCTCTACACACTAACATCTAGTGCCCAGCTTTTAGCACATCAGCACTGCAAGAGGCCACTCAACTAATTCAGATACTTTTCTAAATTACTTTTGACAGATACAATAGTTTCTCTAAAAAACTTAGCTTACATGGGAGAGATGTACTTTTAGCCGGACTTGGCAATTTTCCAAATTTATCACCAAGATTCTGATTAAGGAAAATATTACCAGATACATTGTCAAAGATACAAACTAAACAATGCCCAGAAATGCCAAGAGATTATGTAGTAGTATCCCCAAAGTTTTTTTTCTCTTGAAGCTTCTAGGTCATTACGTTACCTTTAATAAATAAAAAATAGAAAAATGCTTAAGAATGGTAGGCGTATGTGTGAGACAATTAAATGGATAAATACACCTCATCTGTAGATCTGTCTGAAAATTGAAGGTTGCTTTTAAAAACAGTGTGGTATGCTATATTGTTTTTTTCCTTAGGAGTGTAGAAAATGCAACCGCAGATCAGGTGAGGGGTCCAGCTCTTCAAGTATTCTGTTTGCCAGGGACCAATGTGTGTAACTGACAGAAAGCGAATGACTACTTCTCATGTATAGGACTAATTCTACTCATAGTAGTAGCTGATCTACTCTACTCAGCTGATCTGTAGTAGCTGATTTCAGCATTTTGCTAACTCTTCTGTGTTTAATAACACTTTACTACTTTTGTGGACTATGTCAGGTAGCTGTATATATTCACACCTTTGATATAAAAGTATTTTCTTCTCTTTTTTTTTCCCACAAACGTGTTTGTCACTCCTCTTAGTTCTATTAGTTTTCATTTTTTATCTACTCTTATGGTTGATTCTTTTGCTTCCATTTTCTGTTGTCCCTTCCTTTCTTCTCAGTTGTAGTCAAAATGCATGTTTACGCACTCTGATTTCTCTAATTATCTACCTATGAAACATCCTATAGTGATTGTACTCTTCCATGCTGCCATGTGCAGCAATGGCGTCCCTCTTTCCCATCATTAAGCTCTTTTTCTATCCTCATATATTATCTATTTCTGTATTAAATTTATTTGTAATCTCCTCCTTGACATACACAGAGAAGATGAAAAAATTCCCTGATTTTTTTCAAAACATTTTTCAAGGCAGAGCCACAAGATTGTTCTAATTAATGTAATTCACTCCATCTTTCCACACCTGCAGGAACTGGAGTCTGGATTAAGTGTGAGGGTTTGAGATAGTTGAGAGCGGAGTTACTCTCCGTTTTCAGTCATTTAGGGACAGAACTTGAAGATTTACTTCTCAGGAACTCAGCTGAATAAAGGTCTTTCTAAATAGCAGGCATTTATAAATACTCTGATGCTGAGTTCCAGCATCAGAGCATCTCTGACAACTCAGCTCATTCACTCCTAGTGAGATGGGCACACAGGCAGTGGCAAAAAAATTTTTAGCCCAGGAAAGGGACTGATGCTTGGCTGCCAAATTGGTCAGTATGGTTTCCCTACAAGACAGAAATTTCTCTGTTATTTTTTCATATCAAAACCATTTCATTTTGCTACGCTTCTCAAATATCCCACTATAGTACTACTAGTGCAACACAAGTGATGATTTCGTGACAAGTCATTAGTCAACAAAAATAATTTAAGCAAGTAAGATTTTTTGTAATCTTGATAGAATGATTCACAATTTGACACACAAAGTATTTTTGTCTGCCTTTTTAAAGGGAGGAAAAAAAATCTGAGGTAGCAATTCTTCAAGAATACGATGCCTGAATCTCATGACATTTTTTCATTTCATTTATCTTTATGGCTTTATAGAAGTCTAATATCTATCAACTGTATCAGATGACTTTAGTTTCCTTGCACAACACCTTCAAATTGTTTACAGCTAATGAAAAATTATGAAATACATTTACAGGCTTCATGATGTGAACCACACATATACAATGCTTCAGAAATCACAAAAAAAAAAATATCTGCTTATTCATTTTGAACACCTGCTGTTACTACACTTTACTTATGTGACATTTAAAGCAACTTTATATTTTCCAGCCATTTGAACACAGACACATAAACACATATACCACATAATTCACTGCTGTAACAGAAATCAATTATCATTACATATTCATTTTACAGTTTGTTACATAAACACATATAACCTCTTACTAGTACTATATAAGGTCAGTTTACTGCATTTTTATTAAATAATCTTTGTAGTTACATAGTGTCATCCAGACCATTCTTTAAGCCTGCACTTTCTGTGACAGTGAATTTTGGGGGCACAAGTCCCACTTTAATAAATCATATTTCTTTAAAAGTTAGGAATATTGCACTAAAATTGTACATCAAATATACCTAAAGAAAAATGTCTAATTAGAAAATATAAGATTATGAGTCATATTTGTCAATACCAAATAAAAGCTGTTAATAAAATTAGTCTGAGTCTAAAGAAAGGTACTTAATTAAAAAACATATGTATTCAATGTTACAAATTTTACAAAGCTTATGAATTCTGAATAGCCTTTACGTTTCCTTTTAGGGCTTTTATGCTACTAAATATAATTCAGTCTAAGTGACACGTTCATAAATTTGACATTGAAAACATCATTCAAGCTTTTCAAATAATTATTCTGAGAAATTTGACTAACAGGCAAGAGCCAGAGGGCTAATCCCTGTTCCTGTGGTAGATTCTGTCACATACTTCATCCCTCTGTATATCAAAGGAGGTGTCAAGAATATGTTATTCCCCTCTGGTGTGTCATAATTTACAACAGCCAACTGTATACAACTGCTGCAAAATCTTATCTATTTCCTAATAAAATGCTATTTCTTAAAGAGCTACAAAGAAAACTATTGTTGCAAACAAAAAGAGAATGAAGTATTTGAACATCCAAAGGTCCAAAAATTTAGCTGAGGTTATGATTTTACAGAACACTAGTTTACTCTCTTCATAATGTACTTTCAGATGTCAAAGGCCACTTTCAGAAAGTGTTGCTCCCACCTTGACAGTAATAATGTATTTTAGAAAATCAAAGCAAATCCAAGGGAAAAATAACCCGCACGTTTGTTCAGCTTAAAGAATGAAATACATGTATGAAAATTGTGTTCAAACTGTATTTAGCTAGCAAATCCCTCAAAAAACTTAGCTACCTCAGAGCAGTGAGAAAACACACCTTTTCCACTCTGGCTGACCTTCTCTTTTCACAGAAAGCCATGATGATTTGACGTATTGAGACATTCATCAGCAAAGTTGGGAGAGAATCCACACCTTAGTATGTAATTCGGGCTACAGCTATCTTACAGCTTCAGTACCAATTTATGGCAAAGTATAGAAGCTCTTCCAACTCAGTTCTCTTTCCGTGTGGATTATTGAAGGTATACATGTGGAAACCTACAGTTAGGCAGGAAGAACCATACATTTACAATCTGCTGAAGTTTGTGTCTGTTTGCCTTGGGTCCAAAGTAACCCATATGACAGCAACAGCCTGCTGCTGACACCTTATCCATACTTTCTTTGGTTTACAACACCTGTGTTTTACCCTAAGAAGCCCAGAAAGAAATCCCTAGGAAATCTACTACATAAGGAAAATCTTCAGGCTGTGGCTTGATAAGATTCTATAGCCTCTATGCATCCCAGATGTACCACAGAAGGCCTGTAGCAGCGTGTCTTCATGCACAGCATTAGGAGTAGAAAAAAACCAGCTTGGCTCAGATACAGCTGTGTAAAGAAAGGGAATGGCTCTGATCCGGATTAGCTCTGACAGGTTCAGTCAGAAAAATGAAGTGTAAATGAAGCGCTGCCAGAAGGAGTATGTTACCAGCTTGCCTACATGCGCACACACAAGCTGCTGCCCTGCAAAACATTCCAGTTTTGACTGATAAATGAATAATTCTTTGCAGTACTTTTAGCATCCTTAGAAAATTTGTAAGATAGACTACAAATGTTACAGTAAAATTGTCCTGTTAACTATAACTAAATAAAATGTTGTGCTTGGCTGCTCTCTGGAGTAGCCACTTCATGTCTTCAAGTGCTAGGTAAGTGGCTGAATTAAGAATCTAAGATACCTTCCTACACAATTCAGCAGAGCATCCAGACTGTCCTGATCAACCTCTGAAAGTGACACTACACTGACAGTATAGACGACACAGGCTTTAAATTTGAAGCCTAAAGTAAGTGTAACAGTATACACTATACACTAATGCATATGTTTACAGACACACAGATAACTAGTTACATTATAAAGTCCTGCCAGCGAAAAGACTGAACAGCTCGACTGATCTGTACTTGAGCAGTTCCATGGCATGAAGGTTGATGGTGAGAATACAATTTGACAAACCAGATGTGGCCTTCTGGGACCTTAAAAATCTGAAAGTCTTTTTTGGCTAGCTCTGCAGCAGGTTACCTGGTACTGCAGGAATCTGTCTCAGTGCATAAAGTCATGCAAACTTGGAGAAATGTAAAGCTGCTCAGGAAGGACAAGAACAGAAAAGAGCTCATCAATAGCAAATACACTTTCCTTCACATGTAGACTGCAATTTCCCTTACCTTACGTTTTCCAATATTGCCTGAAGCTAGTGATGCTGGCTAAATACTTGGCCCGGTTTTAATCAGTCATCACTTGGTCATACTTTCTTGGAGTAAATTAAGCTTTCAGGAAGGAAGGACCACAGTAAGTTCAGAGCCATTCCAGTACTGTTTGATTTTGCCTTCCGTTGCATGGGATATCTGGAATCCTCAGTGTTCCCATTGCTGTTCTGGGGACATCTGGCCAGCCCAAGACACCTGGACACCTGGCTCCTTTCATCGTATTCCCACTGCTTTTTCAGCAGAACTCTGAATCAGACTTTATAACCTATACCTTTGACTTTGGAGGCTGGATTCTAAAATTAGAGCTGAAGAGTTCATTATGAAAAAGCAGACTTCAAACTTTCCTTCCAAGCTCAGAGAAAAGTGCAATATCTAAGGATGCAGCCATCCATCCATGATTGGCATCAGAGTACAAATTTAGTGGGAAAGAAGCTTTGCTCTCAAAACTTAGATTCTATTTTAATTTTATAATTACAGGTGATAAAAAACAAGTGAAATAAATAATTTACAATTAAAATAGTAATACATCTGCAATATATTAGAAATATAGCTTAAAAATTACTTCATATTCTTAATTAGTATAAAGTTTAATTTTATGCTTTGTATAGAAATGGTAGCTTCTTACCACTGTCTCAGCAGAAGGAAACAGAACAGTTCCAAAGTAGTTAAATAGCACTGGGAAATTAAAAAATATCTATTTTGATTTTTTTTTGGTAATAGAAAAATAGCCTTTAAAATACATTGTTAAACATATGGGCTTGTACTAAAGTAGAGTTGTATATTATGTACAGTAAGGCAGTATAACAAATATTGTCCTGCTATTTTTTTTCATGTTTGGTTCGATTGGAGTAGAATATGAATGGGATGCAGTTTTCTGTCATGTTGAAACAAAGCAAAAAAATATTTGGAAGAATTTGCTATTTTATTTAAATTTGTTGAATGTATTCTTTTTTATATATGAGTTCTCATATATAAGAGCTCCTTTTTTTCTTAAGGATTGAAAAAAATACAAAGAAAACTTAATCTAGTCTCAGAATGGATTCAGAAGAAAATACATTGTTGATCAGAATGCTGTTGTGCAATTAATCTGGTTTAGGAACTGCTCAGATCACTATGGTGTACTTACTGACTGATAGTAATTTTTATGTTTGTTGAATCTGCAGTTTTCCTTCACCTTTAATCAACTCATAGAAGATCTGCAGAGCTGAATAATTAGTTTACAATGTATTTTTCATGGCAGATAATATCCATTTCCTCATTTCCCTGTGTCAGAAACATGTTAATGATCCAAGTTTTACTTCCAGGATTACCTCAACCCACAGTTTCTTTTATTTACTGTATAATACGCATAGGAGGCTTGGCTTTTTTAGGGAAATATTTGCTATGTGGTTTTGTTTTACTGTACATAACTACTAAGTATGTACTATACTAACTACTAGTTATTTGAAGGAGGGCATAAAGGAAGATGGGTCCATGTACTCTGATCCACTGGTCTCTCTTCTGCACTCACTTGGAGCTGTCAGGCAATAGCTCATATTTTTCTCACCTTGACCTTGCTGAAGGTTTGGAGGCGTTTCCATAGCAGGTTCTTGAGACACAGATGCGTGCTGGATGCATGAATCTGGCATTAATACTAGAATATTATGGTCCACAACTGTTGAGACCTTGGTATATTCTTTACTGGTTCCTGGAACAGTGTATTTTTCTGTCTTTCCGCTATTTTCTTTATGTTTCAGTAATACTGCTGGCTCGTCTTGTCTGACTTTGTGAACTTCCACATAATCCATTAGTTTAGGATTCAAAAATGTTGACTTGTCATTAGATCTGTTCTGTTTGACCTGCACTGTGGTTTGGTCAGTTTTGGAATGCAAATTCTCCACCTCTCTCTGCTTTTCCATGTCATTGTGGACAGTTTCAGTGATAGGATATTGTGATTGATGCTTTTCTTCATTTCCCACCAAAACTGGTGCAATGTTCACATTTGTAGTATTCAGTGTTATCTTTTGTGCATCTACAGTACTGTGGTAGGCAAACATAGGAGGCTGATTATTGGGTAACTGAGCTGCAGGCCATGTGGATGATTTTGTACTCTCGTTGTTAAAAAGGAGTGTTTTCTGTTCTGAAGCTATGCACTGAGTTTCCCAGGTCCTTTTTCCTCCTTTACTTCCTTGAACATCTCTAACATCTGGTGTCTGAAGTATTGACGGAAGGGTGCGACACTCCCTGCACTTCTCAGACAGAAGAGAAGGGCTATCACAGCTTCCTCGGCCTGAATCACTGTCTGTTTCCTTGGGTATCATTTTGGCATTTTTACTGGGATGACCATTGTCATGGCTTGGCACGAGTTGCTGATCCTCACTGTCCTCTACCTCCAGATACTCTATCAGTAGTTCCTCACAGTCTGATGTCGGAGGGAAACCATGGCAACCAAGAGCACTCAATAATTCTTCAGACTTTCCTGTCTAAGGGCACAATAAATAAGATAGAACGTTTCAACCTTAGGGTTTATCTGACTAGAACAATTGTGAGTAACCAACATATTCAATATACAGATACTTTAATAGTTATATCACTAGATCTAAACTGGATTTCTACTGCTGCAGCAAACAGTAGAAGAACAGAAGAAAATTTCTTGACTTCCCTCGGTGGGGAGACATAATCCCAGAATTCTCATTTCTAAGGAGGACTAGGGAGCTTTTGGCAGACACAGGTGTCATGTGTTTAACAAGAAGGAAATGGAGGAGAATAATAGAGCAGCCGTGTCCTGTCTCCTCAACATGACAAGAGATTGTGGAGAGCAATTTCCTGAAGAACTCCTAGGAAGATCACATGTTCATTGGCTCTTGTGGTGTCCCAGGGAACAGCTGTGATCACAAACCCTGTTCTCAAATGCCTTCCTACTGCGAGTGCAAGGCAAGCCTCTGTCTTATTCATACCCTCCACATGACCAACCTGAAAATGTCACTTATTTTTGACATTGATTAAATTAATTGAAGCTGGCTTATGCTTTATTAAGGTAACTGTGATTGTGAGTACATACTTTGAAAAAGTAAGTAATGGTGAATTCTTTTGTTGTTATCAGTGGTACTCACCTCTAAGAGATGTGTATCTATGCCTTTTATCAACCTGAAAGTGTCACTTATTTTTAACATTGATTAAATTAATTGAAGCTGGCTTATACTTTATTACAGTAATTGTGTTTGCGAGTACATAATTTGGAAAAGTAAGTAATGGTGAATTCTTTTGTTGTTATCAGTGGTACTCACCTCTAAGAGATGTGTATCTATGCCTTTTATCTTTGGTCCCGGAACTGGCGGTAGGATAAAGGCTATCATTCTTAAAGAACAGAACAAACACACAAGGTGTAAGTATGGGCCGTGTCTCTCTATTTGTTCTCCCGTTTCCTCAGAATATAACTAATATTTTAAACACTTCTCCAATTCCTGATACCTCCCTGTTGGACCTCTGTTTCCTGACTACCTCTCAAGCCACATAATTTACAAATCTAGTTACAGTTCATAAGTTACCTTTTATAAGAAAGAGAACAATGTAAGTTATTCAACTGGAAAAGTAACATGGCTAATTTCCTTCTACTGTCCTTTGTCCCTTAATCTCCAGTTCTATAATGTCCATGTAACTTCATCACTGACCAAGAAACAGCTGTGGGGCAGACTTCAGCAGGGCTAGTGGGCATCTATGTACATACTTGACTGTCAGCTGACTACTACCACAGAGGATTTATGATGAATGGCTTCTGTTGATTTTTCCATCAACAGTTTCTGTCTCTTTCTTTACTCACCCAGTATTTTTTGCAAGACTTGTAGAAAAGTTATAAACTTTGTTAACACCTTCCTCTTTCAGATTTGATTGAAATTAGCTGGTGTTCTAATAAATTATTTGAGGAATTGACAAACAGGCAGGCAGAAAGACAACTTCATAATGTGACCTCATTTCCTTTAGGAAATTAGGGCTAAACCAAAAGGCATGTCTTCTACAGGAGCAGGGATACTCCAAAAAATGTTTGCTGAGTACTTACATGGCTAACCAAGATGGTCAGATCTAACAGAGACATGTTTCCAAAAACTGAGAATTTAGCCTCATTTTTCTAACAAACAGAAATATCTCTTTATCAGTTATGAATTAAAAGTCAAATACCTGTAACTTATAGTTTATAAGAGAATGCAAAACCTCTAGGAAATTCAGTGAAACGTTAGCGTCTATTTTTGAAAAGTTTGCTGAGATTTGAAAACTGAGAATTGCAAAATTGGTGACTTACCTGTACCCTTTCAAAACCATTGTCCAGCTCATGATTAAACATATAAGAGAAGACAAAACACCAACGACGATCCACACAACCATATCTTTTACTCTAAAGTCTAGGAAACAAAGACAATTATTTAAGGACATACATGTAGCATATGCATAGTCAGCATGCAAAAAAAGTTTCACATTACTTTTATGGGTAATGGGTATAAACTGACAAGTAAATGGGTATAAACTGACAAGTTTGGTTTTGAATCTAGAGGCCTTTACTAGCATAGAGGGATCTCAACAGCCATTGTAATATCTCATAATAAATTACTTCTTATTAATGGTACTGTGTAGGAAATAAACTCTCTTGGAAAATAATAGAAAAATGTATGAAGAATCGAATTTTGTCACAGACGTTACAGCAATTGGGTTCAAATTCAACTATGCCAATACTGTAGTCATTTCATTATCAGAAACATATTGTACAATTAATTAAATGGTACATTAATTGACCTGGGTCAAAATATTTTAAGGATTTCTATAGTAACATGACACTTTTTATATTGAAAAGTTTATTTCAAATTTGTTCCAGATAAAGAGCTGTTACTGTCTGAAGACAGTCACTCTTTGTTGTCTACGTAGCAGTTTTAATGCAGCTGCTGGTATTATTTTAATTAAAAACTATCATCATGAAAACAAATGAGGCAATAAACAGAAAGGACATAGTTTAAATAAGCAATTGATTCACCCTTATAACTTCAAAAATAATGAAGGGGAAAGCTAATTGGAATTCAATTACCTCAGCAATGGTGTTCTTACCTGTCCCAGGGAAACTATGGGATGTCAATCTGCACGGGTGCCACAAAGAGCTGACAAAAGTACTACAGGAATAACTACTGAAGGGCTGCCTGGCCTGTCCACTCACCAGTAGGGATCTGAATATATTTTTCAGAGCTCCATTCACTCCATGATCCATGGTGGTCCGGTTTGCAGTGGATCTGTACAATGTACTTCTTTCCAGGATTTAAACTAAACATTTTATACTGTGTTTGCTGTCCAACAAAAATAGTCTGGAAATTAAATAAAAATCATAAATTGCATATAAAATTGAGACATTTTTCTATTAAATTTCTATGAAAATCACAGTTAGGTTTGAGGCTAGATAACCAAATTGGGAATATAGATGAAATTTGGATACCTTCCCAGTAACTATTATGCAGGCATGGGATAACAGTACATTTCATTTATCTGTAGAGTTCAGCTTTGTGACATAATTCAGTGGGAATGAGATGTGGCTCCAATATACTGTACAAATTAGATTACACAGAAGCATATGGCAAATAGGGAGGAAATAGGGGAACTGAAATGGTGAGTGGAGGAGAAGGAGGCAAGAAACTGAAAAGGGGGAAGAAAATGCAGAGGGAAAAGAAGGAGTTGGTGGAACTGCCCAGGGCAATAAAAAGCAGATCTTGCAATGGCCAGGACACTGGGAAGTGCAGTGGCAGGGAGAAGGAAGGAGGAGGTACAGAGACAAACAGAGACAACTGGGAAGTATTACTGCAGAGAGAAAGGGGATGCAGCCAAGTATCAACAGTTTAGTCTTTAGTTTGCTGCCCAGTTGTTTGAGTTCCATGTCCTGGCTGTAGATAGTTATTGTTATATTGCTATAAAATCTGTTACCTAATGGCTATTTGTACAAATTTAAATGATTATACACAATGTCACTGAGCTACCTAAGAAATATTTGTGGTTAAGAACAAATTATCACAAAAGAAACCTGACTAAATGAGAATGAGTAATTTAAACTGTAATGCCAATATGATTCATATATAATGGCTACAACTGAAAATAAATACTTTATCACCTGCTGTCACACACTGAGATAACAGTATTCTTAGTAAGAAATTGTAGATCACACAAGCACTTTTGAAAAATGATGAACTATTCAATGTGCCTGCTTCATTACATTCAGGCATGGGACCTGGCTGACAAAATCTAATCGGTCAGAAAACATCATCTATCAAAAACTTGTAATATCTTTACCTCCCATTCCTCTCCTTCTTCAGGCTTCAGCCGCAACTCATATTCGAGGGTAAGCCAACCAGATCTGACATCAGCCAGTGGGGGTGGAGACCATGTCAAGACCAGATATGGTTTTCTATTTATTGGCTTTTTTAATTCCAGAGTTACATTCACAGGAGGATCTGGCTGCACTGTTAAAAGGAAAGAAGTGACAATAAGAGTCTAAATTATTTTTTCATTGCATTTTAAGAAGAAATATAAAATGGTGAGAGTGGTGAGTTGCCACACCCATTGTATCTAGTAATTTAGAACTAATGCTGGAATACAGGTATCAAGAGTTTTCTGATAAAGTAAGCATGGATTTATGAATTTGAAGAAAAAAATGAAGAACAGAAAATACATTGAGATGATGTTGAGATTTGCCTCAGTCAATTATTACCAGAAATAATTTTTTCTTACATTACCATTTATTGTTGCTTTTCCCCACAACAAAAGTTAGGATCTTTAGTGTAGCGTTATGAAATTTGTGGTTTACCATAATCTTATCAAAGTTGCCATATATATTTAGGAATGCTGAAAACACAGATATAGCTGATTAAATTTGTCCCCTACTCCCTGCCCTGCCAAATCTTTTACATTCAGAAAACACAACAGCAGAATCCCTACATGTGTATGTAAGGATATTTAAAAATAAAACAAACCAGCAATATTAAAGCCCTGTCTATATCTCAAAAATAAATGGAAAATGGAGCACAGGTTTCTGCTACTGTCAGGCTCGCAGCTTCCTCAGTTCAGAGTAGAGCTTCTGCATGTCGTGTATGTAATTTTACTGTTGTCTTATGCAAAGCTTCATCACATAAGTAATCAGGGCATGGAGGTAAAATGTAAAGCCTTTTATCCAGCAGCCCTTTTCCAGTTCCCAGACAGCCAGACCTTTGGCAACAAAGTGGTTATTGGTGATAATGATTTGTTCCCTTAGAAAAAAACCTAAATACTTGTCCACAGTCACTCTGTGGAAAAAGTCTTAGAAAAGAGGTTGTCAGTACAATGCTATACAAACCACTAGTACAGCCTCTCTAGGGTGTGGAAACTACTTTTAGGTAATAAAATTTAAGTATTATTAGTTGAAAGATCAATTTTATTTCAGTTGCTGGTAGAGTGGAAAGAGATTTTAGCCGGATGACGTTTCTTAGGATGTGACTGAAAGAAATATGGAAAACCAATAAATTATTATCTGAATGCAGTTTTAAAGCTCTTAGCTTTAAAGCATTTTTAGGCTTCCTGTGAAAATAAGATGGTAAAGGAATGAATATTGATTTATTATTACACCAGGTAAGTTCTTATTTATTCTCACAGGGTTTGAACTTGGATATCATACTATAGGTGAGAAGAGCTGGAATTAAATTTTTTGTGCTGAAATCCATGATTTTTAATTATTTTGTCCCACAGAAAGTACTTTTTATCTCTTACCTATATAAGTCACATCCACATAATGAGGATCAGAGACGTTACTTCCCATTTCATTAGTTGCCCTTACAGTAATATTGTATATGGTCCAGAAAGAGGTGTGCTTTTTATCGAAGTAGCATGAATTGGGGCCCGCAGTTCTGTAATCTGGACACTCATAAACTTGTTCTTCTCTGAAATGGATGAATCACAGTGATTAGATTACATAGACTAAACCACCTGACTTTGGTTACTATTAGTTCAGCTATAATTTGGGCTAGATCAGATTTTTCATGCCTGGCAATGTGAAGAAAATCAGAAAACTGCTTTCAGATTAAGACGTCACTAGAAAATTCCAGAGACTGCAATAAACCTTTTCCACTCCAAAATAAAGATAAGAAAGCCTGAAGAATTTAGGCTGTTGTAGATACAGCAGTGGGGTAACAGAGTGCAGTTCTTACTTTTCTGAATGTCATTGTCCACTGCATAGCCTTTACCAGCTCCAGAGAGCCAGGAGAAGTGATTGCTGAAGTCTTCTAACCCATCTGTTAAAAACTGAGTATTTCCAGTGTTCATTTCACTCTTACGTGAGTTTTGTATATTACATTAATACACTTTCAGACTCTGTTTTGGTCTTTCATCACCTATTCCTCAAAAAAACCCCTACATTATACCTGCCCTCCAAATCCATTCCCAAGCTTCCCAAAGGGGGAAGGGATAGGACAGAAAGTTGAGCAAGTAGTATGTGTTTCTGGCTCCTCTGAGATGCACAATAACAAAAGATAAAGTTGTGGATGTGGATACCATGCCCAGGCTGGCTGGACTAGTATCTGTCTTTTTTCACTAAGACCCATCTGATGCTGACAAGTCCAGAGTTTAGCATCCACTTAAATCAGTGCAAGGTTGAACAGTACTGAGTGAATGAAAAACAGTTCACAGCACCCAAACAAAATATTGAATACTCCATTACCATGAAAGTTCAGCATGATCTAAGTTCTGAGGCCAATATTACTGCAGAAGCCAGGAGGTATTCATGGCTTATGAATAGTTGTGCAAAGTAAGCATTATAAGAAGATGAAAATTTTAATATCTGGTCATTTTGGAAAGCTTTATTTCGGGGGCTGCATGGCCAAAGAGCTACACGATTGCCTTTGTACTGCATGCCATTATGCAATTGCTGCACCGTGGTAACTTTCAAGGCTGCCTATCTTTCAAGGCAGAAGAATTCACAAACATTTGAAAAACTCGACGACATAAAGAGATCCTGTTTCAACCTTACATATGCTGCTGATAGTGCTATTCCAGAATATTTAGCTTGGACAAAAACCTGTGCTATGGAGAATGATATCTCCCAGATGCAATACTAATCAGGATGATTTTCCCGGTCCTTCCAATACAACACTGAATAATTACACACAACTTATTACCCCTCTTTGCTGTAAAGCAAAGTGTAGTTAGTAGGATGTCCTCCATCTGAACCAGGTTTCCACCAACATGTAAACGTTTCCTTTTCTGGAGAACGACATTTTATTATGGTAGGCTTTTCAGGAGGTGACTGTCCTGTAAGAGATAAAGAAATGAACTAATTACTAAGTTTAATGCTTTAGGTCAACCTGAATTCGTAAAACAGTATCAAGCAGAGAATGAGAAAATATTTCTTTTTCCACAAGGAAAGAAAAAGTTTTGCTTTGTATTAACATAGGAAAGGAAGAACAGATCAGTGGTTAGAGCAGCATCTTGCTACTTTGACGTGGATTCAAAATCCTTTCCCACTGTAGGTATGCTGAGGAAATATGTTTTAGTTTCCTGACCATGGCTGTTCTCTGTCCTCAGATTTGGTATGGGGTGCTCAAATACTGTCATAACAGGTTCTATAAAATGATTTTAAATACACTCTGTTATCCAATCTGCTTTCTACATAAAAAACCTTTTCTTCCAAAAATGTGTTTTAAGATGCTTCTGAATGCTTAAGAAATATGCTGTCGTTTATTTTGACGTTTACAGGAAAAAGAAAAAAAAGAGGAAAATAAGTGTTTGTCCATTTGTTTACATTCTTGACAGCAATTTTCTTCTGAATTACCTATGTTGAGCTGATTCCAAAGATACAAAGAAGCAGCTCTCATATTTCCTTGTATAGTGACGTTATGGTCAGTAGTCAAGCTACTTTCAGGATTGCTGCCAAGCAATTTACAATTATTTGGATTCCTGATGATGTTTTTATAGAATCAAGCAAAGCACTTACAGTAGGGCAGAGGAAAATGTTTAAATTTTGAATAGGCTGATGCTAGTCGAAACCCTGATGTGATTGAAAGTTTTGCAGTTATGTATTTGTGGCAAAATATGGTCCTATTACATCAATAATACATATTTTCTACTACTTAGAGTAGGGACATTGATTTTCCAAATTTTTAATTGCCTAAGGCAGATCTGAAAATGGGACATTTAAAAAATATTAACAGTACTTCAGCACTCTCCATGCGAAATAATGAATAATACAGTCAGTGACAGAAGGAGGTTTGAGACAACCTGGGTAAAGTGTCCCACAGAAAGATATGATGTCATGTATATTTAATTTGTCCACTCAAACCCAACTACTACAGCTACAGAAGAGATCAACATGATTTTTAAATAGATGGACAGCAACAACAAATTATTTAGGCACACCTGTATCAGAAGTGACTTCCTAGTAAATCCAAGACTGTTTGTCATGGCCAGTTTCAGCAAAGGAACCTGATGTCAATCAACAAGACTAAATAGGCTATTACACACGAAGTATGGTAAGATACAAAACACTGTTCTTTTAGCGCTACGAAGTATGGGCATGAGTAACCAGGTTTTCAGGTCTGCCTTTTAGCAACCTTTTACAACACCAAACCAGCTAGAATTTGAAAACAATTAACAAAACATCAATCATCTGCTCACCATTGGGGATCTGCATACATCTTTCAGAGCTCCACTCACTCCATTCTCCAACATCTAACATGCAGCGGACCTGGACAACATACTTCATCCCTGCTTGTAACCTAATCACTTTGTACTGTGTCCGCACTCCAACAGATATTGTCTGGAAAAGAAAATAGACTGGAAAATTAATAAACAATTGGACCGTTTTAACAATTAAACCATAAAGGAGTAGGCTTGTGTCACTGAATTCTGGGGATGGGTTTCAGTTGAATAGTTTAGAAGATGTGAATTTAAAAGAAGCAAAGGTAGTGACTTAACAGAAAAACTCCATTCAGTGACACTGCCATTCTCATACTCAAGAACGTATTTAATTTAGACTTCTCATAAGTTAGTACTCCATCAGATCCACAATGTAAGCAACACTATAGTCAGTCCAACTCACCGATAAACCCTTTGTGTAACACTAGTGGCTAGTTTAAGTCCTAACTATTAAATGCCTACCTCAGGCCCTTTGAATCTCTCTTCAAAAGTCACATAAAAGACACATAGATTTCTCCATCATTAAGGCATCAACAGTTTAGGTAGCATTGAGGCCATCTGCTGTGACTTCAGGAATGACATTTTATCCTGGTTTCTCAGCTGTGGGAATGCTGTGGCCCACTCTAGCAAAATGGCCACAGCTGGGAACATCAATGGAAATAGTGTGTGTGAGGATGACACCCCAACACTTCTGAGAGGGAGGTTACCCCAAGCTGATCATGTTGAAGAGGATGACGTAGTGATGGGTTGAAGTTTTATCAGAGTGAGGTTGATGATTGGACTAGGTGATGTTAAAGGTCTCCTCCAACAAAATAATTATATGATTCTATGATTCTGATAATGATGACTCTCAGCCCAATTAAATAGTAAGTAGAGAATAACTGGGAGACTTCTGAAACAAAAAGGGTCACCTTGAAAAGCAGTATTAAAGCACCATGAAAATTTGCAATAGTGAGGGGAAACTGAAAACTTCAGCAGTAGCTGAAGAAGGGTAAAAATAGTAAGACTGTAAGAGGGGACATGGATTCACATTAAGTTAAAGCACCACATCCCCTGCAGAAGCTGGGGTAAATTGAGGAGCTTGTACTCCCAGGAGGGTGGAGGGTCCTTGCAACCCACCCTTTCTGGGAGAAGGGAATTTCTGTATATAGCAGCATTGTGGGAGTTGTTACAGAAGTGTGTTTATAAATTTGTAGGTGTCTATTAACATTTTTAAGTGCCCTGTATCGTAATTTATCTGTTATATTGCTAGTACTGACCTTGACTGCATAGTTAACTGATTGCTTGTTAATTACATCTTAATGAATCAATAAACTGCTTTGATCCTGATTTGGTTTGAACAAAATGACCTGAGCAGTCTCTACTGTAACATTTTGGAACAGACACATTGACAAAAATTCCAATTAAATGTTCTATCAGTGGACTAAGTAGGTTTGTATAGTATATGACATAAGGATAATTGTACAAATACCTTGAATTTCACTGTATTTACACAACACCACAGTGTTTTTCTTTCTTTAATCAGATTTGTTTACTTTTTTTTGTCTTTACAAAAACCAAGATTTTTATAATACCAGTTAAATTCAGACAAGAAAACTCACTGAAAAAAGCATTTATACAGTAAAAATATTTTCCCATTACCTCCCACTCTTTCTTTTCTTCACGTTTTAGTCGTAGCTCATAGTGATATACATATGAGTTAGAGTTGACATCATCTAATGGAGGTGGTGACCATTTGGCCCAAAGGTACATTGTGTTAACAGATGGCTTTGTTTCCAGAGAGAGGTTCACAGGAGCATTTGGCTGAACTGTATAAATGAAAAGTTTGCCATTAATAATTTGATTTTCCCTCAGAAAAGGCACTGCCTTTATGGTTTTCTATTTCATCACATTATTAATTTCAGATCATTCAGCACTTCTGTAAGGTAATAGTGTATTAGCTGTTCTTTTCCTTTTCCCCTAATCATGTTTAACTGTCTTCTGATTTACCACAGTATCAGAAAATCTTAGACTTCACTCTGAATTTGTCAGGCTAAGGAAATAGATTATTCTATAATTTCATTTTAGATTATTCTGTAATTCCATAATTTCATTAGGGCACTCTTGTGAAATTAAAATATCAGATATTTCATGGCTAAAAAGATTAAATACCTTTATAATTACAATGTGTATATTATGTGTATGCAGAAAGCAGAATGGAGTTAGGAATATGAAACACTACAAAGAGCCAGCAGAGTGCTTAGGCAGTTATTTTTACTGTCCCAATATTGCCATGCCAGCAGCCAGAAAGATGTTTACATCTGGAAGGTAGCTTAGCCGAATTTGAAAGTTTCATAATCTGCAGTACTAGGACTTTACAACACTGTCACTGAGTCTAATTGAAATACTGGAGATAACTAGAAATCAGAGCCAATTTTTCAGCCAAAGTTAAAATGACAATAAAATATGTGGTTTTCACATAAATTAAAGATGCATATTTTAGATCATCTGTAGATAAACACTCCTCCATAGCAAGTTTCACATAATGAGGAAATAATTTTTTCACCACTACTTGTTCTGGGATTTAAAACCACATACACCTCCAACTAGCTCGTTTTCCATTTTATTCTTCCCTTTTTACCTATGGAGGTCACATCCACATACTGAGGATCTGAGCTGTTACTTCCAATCTCATTTGTTGCCATTACGGTGATACTGTATGTTGCCCGGGGATTAGTGTGGTTTTTATCAAAGTAGCAGGAATTGGGACCTGACGTTTGGTAGTCTGGACATTCATACGTTTTTTCTTCACTGAAATAAAATTATTAAAAAAAGTTAAAAGTTTAGGAACCGAAGCAAAGCAGAAAACATTCTAATAATTCACTAGGTTCAGCAAAGAAATTTGAAGCGTTTAACTTTAAACCTATATATAATTCTGCCTTTGGGAAACATTTTGGTGAGTATCAAATGCTATTACCATAAATGTTTCATTGTTGTTTTTACTGCAGTTGTTCAGGATGAAAACTTTTATCCCCTTTTTCATACTTACAAATATATCAACAACAGAATGGAAAGAGAAATTTCCAGAGATATCATAAGGTAATTTTAAAAAATGTTTAAAAGTAAGTTAAAAGGCAAATTAAACACATTGAGTCTAACTAAAGAAGAAAAGTTGCTCAGTATCTTCTTTACATATTTCCCCTCGAAAGTAACCTGATGGGCCCTATGGCAGAGAAGTGTTTTATTCTGTTTTCAGAACAAGATGTTAATTTATCTGCTCTTTAACATGATCATCATCACAATTGTCTCAACAGTTCATAATCTCTTACCTACTACCTTTGATGAGTCTTCAGCTCTTTTAGGAGAGGAATTGATTTGTACTCAACTAGAACTGAACTGGGTGATGTGCTCAGAGCCTTTCCCAGGTGTGAAGAACTTCACGAACCCAAAGCACCAGCTGAACTGGTTCAAGGATGCACTTCAGTCCCACTGTTATGTCCTATGTACCACCAATAAGAAGATATTCTAGTTTCCAGGCAGTTTTGTCCACGTTCACAAAGAAAAGATGAGAACGAGGGGACTGTGCCTGAGAGACAATGAGCTAAGAAAGGCATTAGTGGCCCAGATCTGAAGTACTTAGCAGTGCCTGAAGTTCAGCAGATTTAATGACATGGAGAAGCACTCCTATCCATCCCTAAGCAGGCCAGTTCAGAGCTGTGACAGGTATGGGTTAAAAAGGTCGTTAAAATTTCTGTTGTGATTGAGGTTGAAACATCTGGACTTTCATAAAATAAAAGTTCTCAGATCATTGTTGAGTGTGGTAAATTCATTACAGGTGGCGTCTTTCCTGATCGATTAATACCAAATGATTTGTTAGTTATTTAACTGAAGCAGGGAAGTCTGAGGCTTTACCTTGTCTATTCTGAACCTCACTGGATTTACTCAAAGAAATGTAACCTCTGAGCCTCCCTGCTTACTTGGCCCTGTTCTGAGACCTCTTGTTTTCAGGAAAGAAGGGTGCAAGGAAGCACAAGTTAAGCAAAGTTACTAAACATATATATATTTTTTTTTTTTTNAGGCTTTACCAAAACAGTAACTTTTGAGATGTGATACCTACATCTGATTTTACTCCATTTTGGGAGCCATGAGGTTGGCAACAAATCCAAAAGGGGAAGCAAAGACTCCCTACAGATTTTCTCCAGATGAGGATTTTCTGTGCAGGGTAATGGAGAAGCTCCTTAATAGATCCCCTGAGGGCACCACCAGCCCTCATTGCCACTGCTCATCTTCTGTGGGTCCTTCCCAGGCACTGCTTGGAGCCCAAGTCCCCATTTCAGCCCACTGCAGAGGCTGGTCTCCAGCTCCCCTGCCTTTGCCAGGCATGGGCTGTGCTGAGCCAGCCCCAGCCTGGCCTCAGCCTGTCTCTGTCCCCAAAGAGGTGCCTGATGACCAAGGTTGGGTTGTCCCCAGCCTACCCTGCTCCCTGGGTTGCATAGTGGGACGGACCCTGGATGGAGTTGTGCCCCGTGGTGCCCTGATGCTCCTCTCAGAGAATCATGCCATTCAGTTAAGAGCTGTGTGCCTCCTGCTAAGACAGAAAAACTACACTTTTTCCAGCATGTCTTTAGACTGGATCAATTTTAGGTCAGATGAGTTTTAGTAGGGCCAGGCTGAAGGTTTGGTACTGGTGGTGGTCATGTTTTCTTCCAACAAGGGAAGGCCATTCACTTCACAGAGGCGTTTTTGGGCATTTGAGGTTTAACATGAATTCATAAAAGCACCTTTATAAATTAATGTTTTAATTCCCTCATTCTGTCATAATCATCACATGATCACTTACAGAATATGTATGCACTGCTTGTTACCTGTCCTTGCTGTAGAACAGGGTGTAATTGGTAGGAAGTCCTCCATCAGAGCCAGGCTTCCACCAACAAGAAAAGGTTTCCTTTTCTAGAGAACGACATCTTATTATCTTAGGTTTTCCAGGGTATGATTGACCTAGGGAAGTGCAGAAATCCAGCTCGTTATATTAGAGTTGGACAATGTTTTTTGTTGTTATTGTTGGATGATAAATTCAGCAAGGAAAGCTTTTCTGAGGACAATATAATTATTTGAAATTATGGACTGAATTTGGCAAATGCCTGGAAAAGGGGTCAGAATGTTCAGAAAGTAAATATATTTTATGTTAAACTTCTAAAATAGCTGCTAAAATTATTTAATTCTCCTTTTCAAAGGAAGATTTCATTTTTACCTAAACGTAAAAAGTGTAGTTATCTCTAAATTAGATTGAAAGACCTAAAATATAACCTATTTCTTCCTAGAAGATCCAAATTTTTTATCTTCAGTCATCTTAAAATTAAATTTTACCTTCAACTTTGCAACAGAATAAAAATTTCACTATTTCCATATATTTGGGGTAAATTATAGGTAAGACAAGTACTTAAAAGAAGGAATGGGATGGATGAAGCATTTTGTGTATTCACAACTTCGATGTATTAATTAATTATTTGAATATTCCCTAATAATCCCAATACATTTAAGTATATGTTGTGGTAAGACCACTTGTCATTAACTTCCACCAAGAACATAGAAAATAAATTTACATACATTTTGACATGAAAAGCATGTGGCTTTTCAACGTAAGCTTACCTATATTTCATTAAAATTCCATATCATCATCTCTAATGATGGTACTAATCATATGATGCTAATTCCCAAGAAGGTGACAAGCACAGGGTGAGTATAGGGATGGAGTGAGTGCCTTTCATCATTGCCATCACATAATCATTAAATTGGTATTATAAAAAGAACAGAGGAGTCAAGCCATTTTCAAAATCTCCACATAGAACTTTAGAAGAAAGTAGATTAGATATGCACAGGATCCAGTGGTGGTCAGGATAGATCCATTAAAGCCTCAGACTTTTCTAAAAAAAGTGTTTTAAGGAAAAACAGCGTTTTGGGAAGTAGTGTACTTACCAGTCAGACTCCCTGCAGTCAGAGCAAGTAGAAAAATAATTAGAACTGGTGATGTCAATTTCTGCTTCATGATGGCTGCTTCTCCTCAGGAGAAAATATCAGATCAAGGGCTCACTGAAAAATAGGCCATGATGGAACAGTCAATAACAATGCTTAACATGTAATATGTATCACCTGGCTTGATCAAAGTCCTTTTTGAATTGCAGCTAATTCATTCTTTTTATTTCTCAAAAAGGTGCAGCAGCTCCTGCAGTTCCACTTCAGAAGCAGAAAACCTGAATCACAGAATAGTAAGTGCATCTTCCTAAAGGTCTTTGAACGGTTAGCAGTGTTAGCATTGCAATTCCATAACATTAGCAAATTTTGCCTATTTATTTGGCATCTTGGGATACTGGGTGCTTTTCTTAAAGCTCTAACTTTTAGACTCATTAATTTACCTGAGAAATCAGCCTTTTAGCAACAAAAAAATATGCTTTTATCCCTGATGATATAAAGAAGATCTCAAAATATTTGAAGTCCTGAAAGAGGAAGACAAATAAAAAATATCCAGAAGTTATTTAGAATTTTATGGTTTTTGAGCTAATCTCATGACTTCTGAATATTTGGGACCGGCAATGTTGAACTCAGATCACCTAAGCTGAAGAATTCAACTCACTGATTTTACTGCATTTGATTTTGTAGTAAAGTGGAAATGCCAAGATCAGAAAAAAGAAACCAAGGAAAAAGTAGCCTAACTTTGTAGTTAATTTATGGGGTGAAAGTGCAAGATGGAATGCAATTATTCCTCTTGTAAAGGCCAGAGGCAGAAATACAGAGGTGCAAGAGGGAAGCCACCAGCTAGTCCCTGCAGTGGGCTGACACCACTAGATGTCCTCAGAATTCAGATTACAGCTCAGGGTGATCAGGACTCCCGGTTGCTGTTAAAGCTGTTTGCTTAGCTTAAGGAAAAGACAGAATAACTTAAAGCAAACTTCCTGCTTGGAGACAGTGACTCTAGTCTAATATTTGATTCTCAGTAGTCAACCTCAACCTCACTCTTTGAAACTAAAGAACAACCTACTATCTAAATAGGAAACTTCTTACTTCGCTTTCCTACTCCTACCAAGCACCTCTGACAGGTATCTTTATGCTTGAAACCCATTCAGTGTAGCACAGTGTGGCAACAAGCTGTCTCTTTGCTGGGGAAAAATTCTTCGTGGTTCATCAAACGACTCAATTTTCAATATGCAATTCATTTTCTGTATCAAGAAACTATAATTGGTCAGCACACAAGTGTTTTACAAACATGCAGGCAAACAAAATGTCTGTTATTTTAACTGAGTCTAAACTGTGTTTGCTTTGGAGAATGTGGAGAAGAACATGTTTGCTACGTTTCCATGCACCACTTCTGAATATCCAGGCATGTTTGACACGTGTAGCTGAGCTACAGCCTGCAAAACCACATCTGGGTTAGTTTGAAACTCACAGCAGTCTGTTCATATACAGTTGGGGAGAGCAAACCATTTAAATATGAATTCCAGTTTTGTGTAAGCACGTGCAACTTTTGTGACTGTAAACAAACAGCGGTTACAAACTTTAGAGTTTAACCTCAGAAATGAGTTGTGTTACATAACACACTGCACAGACCATTGAGCTCATGCAAGAACAAGGCACGTTTTTCTCAAGTGAAGGTGAAATAACGAACTGTAAACAGTAATTATTTCATGTACATATGATACCACTTACAATGTTTTATTGTTTCTAAAAGTAGTTGGAACATTTGCAAAATACAGCACTTTCAAACTGAGACTCATACTGTGCTTCCTTATGGGGAACTGGTGCCATGATATTATTATTTTTTTCACTTTTATAGATGTATCTTTTCTGTGTGCAGCACTGATGGATAAGAAAAACTGATTACAGTGAGTAAAAGAATGAAATTTTTCAATATGACAAAAAAGAGGCGCATCATCAAGAAAGAGCTGTATTAGAGTACTCCGCAAGGGAAATTGGCTAATTTTGGAAACTAAAGACCAAAAGAACCAAATTAATAGAAAAAGGATGAAATTAATGCACAAGCAGAAAACAGGAAAATATTTCTTTATCCACAAGGAATGAAAAAGTATTTTTCCTTGACAACATTTGTGTTTTAAGAATGAGATGTTTGTGAACCTCTTCTGTACTGTGGCTGTGAAAAAGAACTAGAGAGATACAGGTGAGGAATACGGACCTATTAGCGCCACAGACTGAACTCTGTGTACAATTCTGGTCATCTTACTTAGGGAGAAAAAAAGTCCAGGCTAACCTCTCTAGAACAGATTTAGAACACAGCTACAAAGATAAGCAGAGGACACTGAGGCTGTCCCATGATGGCAATCTAAGGTATTGGCTTCTTACTCTATGCAAGGATGGCTCTCTTCTCTAAACATAGCAGGAGATGAGCAACAAAAGAGGGAAATTAAGAATTAAATTAGAGAAAAACATTACCATCAGGTTTTTTTACAGTTTGTTGATTAGCTTTCCAAAAACAAAAATCCCATTTAGTTTTCCCAGGTAGTCTGATTATTATGTAATAGTTATGACATAGTTCTTTGTTATAGCTGAGGACTGGACTTTGTGTTCTAATAAATGCTTTCCAGGCCAGTGTTTCAATTCAAGTTATATACCTTTAATTATAAACAGTTGCTGTATGTCCTATCTTATATTTAGGATTCAACGCTTTCAAAATATTTTCTATTAAAGAATTATCAGAACTTCTGTTTATGTGGAGATTATGTTTAAAAACCTCTTAGAAAAGCTTCATTCTGATATTTTTATTGCTTTCTGAAGGAATGTAGGCAGCAGAGAAGTAGCCAGGAGACTCCAGGCATATTAACTATATTCCATTTGTTCCAGTGCTTATGTTTCCATAGTTGCCTGGTATTTGGGTTTTGTGGTTAAAATATAGTTTAGAAGGTTTCTGGAGAGATGTCCTGTTTTTTAAAAATACTTGATTTAATAGGAAAAAATAATGCCCGCTTTGTAGTAACTATATCAAAAGTCCATCTCCCCTATATACAGCTTTGAAAATGGTTTCATAAAAGGGTAACTAGCATTACTGAAGTTGCTGTGAGAAGATGCCTCACTTTTGGGACTGAATGCATTCATTTATAAAGGACACAGTGTACATTGATTTTCCAGAATGTCATGCAAAACCAAGGGTTGAGTAACTGATATTAAAAGATCACATGCCTCCTTTTTGAAGGTTTTATTTAGTTCCAATGAACTTAGCACATTCTGACATTATAGTTGAATTTCTCTATGTAAATGCAGCTGTTATATAGTATTCAGCAGCTGCACAACTGTACCCCAGAAAATGGTACACCTTAATCGAAGTGGAAGTGATTACTGAGTTTTAGAATGCAAGAAGTGTTAGATATTCCTGTAAAATAACCCTGCATTACAAAATGGTGGGTTTGAAGAATGTGCTTACAATGCTATTAGATGAAGCTTAATGTTAAATACCAGTACTGAAATCAGGTGCTGTGGCCCAGGGCTGAGAGAAAAATGTCCTTGTCTTAATTGAGTTCTAGTTCTTACATTCTTTTCTCTCTCTTTTTTGGCTATGCAGAAGGACAAAGGTCTTCAGAAGGACAGAGAATTCTTTACTCAGTTTTGCACAGATGGAAAAAAATTCTATCTGCAATGTTTTCAGGCTTGCAGGAAGGGGAAAAATGATATAGCACCCACTGGCAATGACATTATGGCCATTACAAGCTGTGCTTGTGCTGCTAAAGAAAAGTACTTTATCAATCCATAAAGAACAAGATTCACATTCCCACTAGTTACGATGATAAGCAATGTTCATCTTACAGGCCTTCAGAAAGACAGTTTAAGAAGTCTCAAAATGCCACAGTTCATCACCATTTCAAAGGCCGAACTACAGTTGTATGAAACCATGTACAAATGAAGAGCAGAATGTAGAATGTAGCAGTCTGTTAGACCACCCAGGATCCTACTGGCCATGCATTCAACCGTACTGCAGTCATTGCATGAGTCTGCTTTTCCACAAGTTCTTAAATGCCAGCACAGATACACGTCCCTTACAAAGACTTGGGAGTCACTGTCACTGATGTGTTTCTGAATGACAGTGATGGTTGGGATTATACTGCAAATGTAAAGCTCTGTCCAGAGCTCTGCTTTCCCTCTCTGAATGAGCCCTAATTGTAACTTTCCAGATTCTGAATCCCTCAGGAATCCACTATTGCCCTCATGGAGACAAATAGGCTCCAGAGAGTTCAGTCATGTGTCTGGTCTGAATTTCTTGTGACTGATTCCAGGTGGCTACTTCTAAAACACAGGTTTTGTGGGGTGCTTTGTAAGGATGCTTAGTTCGCGCTGTTCACTCTGTAAGGGGACCTAGACATCCAGTTAATTTCTTGGGATCAAGCATTCACCTTTTTGTGATGCATAAACTGGAAGCACCTACCAGTTATTTTAGATTTCACCTAAAAAGCCTATGTAAGGTTTTCTAATGTTTTTTCCTCAATTTATCTCTTAAACCTTCTCATAATGATGCTTTGTAGTCCTTCCTTTGACTAGCAGTTAACATGTGATGATGAATGAAACAACTTCTCTCATCCACAGAAATGTGCTCCTTACTCTGAAAGCCTTTTTGAGAAAGAAAAACCATGAACCCTCAGATTCTTGAAAATGGCTTAGACACTTATTTCTCCGTCAAAATATTTGTGCACTTAACTGCTATTGATTTTACAGAACTGAGCCTGAAACTCTTTTCAAAACTATCAACATTTAAACTGACACAAAAAGCCAAGACAAAAAGAAGAAAGCACCATTATCGCTACTTTATACATGGGGAACTAAGACAGAGAATAATCAAGCACTTTGCTTAGATTCACCCTAGAAATATAACCAAAGCCAAAAACTGATCCTACTAGGCGTTTCCCCCCCCTTTTCTGAATGCTACCTCTACGCTCTTTGTTTTCCCAAGAAAACATGATTTAGCTAACAGAAGCAATCTTCCTCTACCAGTATCACAGCTCCTGAATATGCTATTTTCTTCACTGGTGGTCTGTACATTAAGGATTATTATTTTTACAGGAGTCTTTTACATAAGATGTAAAGAGCAGTATTTTACAGTTTCAAAGCTAGAATCTACATAAAAACTTGAAAATTGTTCTTGAAATATATAATCTCTGTCAGCTGGACACAAAATGCAGCTGAGAAGGAGCAGTCTAGGAGGTTCCTGACACAGCTGGTGATGAAGCCAACTAGGGAAGGATCCCTGCTGGATCTGCTGCTTTTAGATAGAGAAGGACCTGAGGGGAGTATGACAGTTGGAGGCCGTCTTGGGCACAGTGACTATGAAATGATAGAGTTCTCAGTTTTCAAGGATACAAGGCGGAGAGCCACCATGGACTTTCGGAGGGCAGACTTTGGTCTTTTCAAGAGCCTGTTTGACAGAGTACTCTGGGAGGCAGCCCTGAAGGGCAAAGGAGTCCAGCAAGGCTGGACGTTTTCCAAAGAGGAAGTCTTAAAAGCACAGGAGCAGGCTGTCCCTGTGTGTGTAATGCAAGTTGTTGGGGTAAAAGGCCAGCCTGGCTGAACAAAGAGATATGATCACAACTCAGGGAAAAAAGGAGAGTTTATGGCCTTTGGANTCCTGGCTAACTGGGGAGGTCCCAGCTGACTGGCATCTAGCAAGTGTGATGCCCATCCACAAGAAGGGCCAGCAGGATGATCTGTGGAACTACAGGCTTGTCAGTCTGACCTTGCTGCCTGGGAAGGTCATGAAAGAGATCATCCTGAATGCCATTATGCAGCACATGGATATCCAGGCAATCAGACCCAGCCAGCACGTGTTCATGAAAGGCAGGTCCTGCTTGAGAAACCTAATCTCCTTCTACGTCAAAGTCATCTGCTTGGTGGATTGAGGGAAAGCCTGTGGATGTTTTTTACTTGGACTTTAATAAAGCCTCCCATGGCATCCTCTCTTTGAAAGTGGCTGCCCATGGCTTGGATGGGAGTACTCTCCAATGGGTTAAAAACTGGCTGGAGGGTTGGCCACAGAGAGTGGTGGTGAATGGTGTTAAATCCAGTTGGCTGCCAGTCATGAGTAGTGTTCCCCAGGGCTTGGTATTTGGGCTGGTTCTTTTTAA